>WNHD01004986.1:0-28247 GCA_011057455.1 Ganaspis sp. Gsp50 | reverse complement strand
TAGTGACTTTTCTGAAGAGGATAACCGATCGGTTATCGAAACGTTAAAATAAATAAATTGAATGTTTTACGACATAACCTAGCATATTGAAACTTTTCAGTCAACCTTTTTAAATGATAATAATCGCTTTATTATTACTAAAGCTATTAAAACATTTAAATACACTAAAAGAAGAAGTATTGTTTTCAGCTCATTTTTAGCTGGAACCGTTTACATAAGTGTCAATTTGGACTGATTTTAAGACCAAAAACTGCCTTAGTCTTGTTTTAAGCCACAAAATTGACTGATTGTTTAAACGGTTTAAGACTTTCTTTTTTCTGTGTACAAAAAAATTTAGTATTTACATAAATATTTGAATAAAATAAATTTAAATAAAACGCGGAATTTACCAAATATTAATATTGAATTTTTGAAATTGCGAATATGCTGTTGTTTTGGAAATGGATATTAGAAACAAAAAATTTCATTCTTTTAAGATGGTTGCTAGACGTGAAAAAAGAGAAAAAAAGTTTGAAATGGTAATACGAAAAGTAAAAGAGAGAAATAAGATATGATAGGATGGAGGAGTGTAATAAGAATATGAAAGAACGTAACGACAAGAAAACTGCAGTAGAGAGAAAAGTCCATTTTATCCGAGTACAGTGCTCTGTTGTGAGTACGAGGTGAAACACCAGGCACTTTTGTGTATAAAAGGCACTTTATTTTTCAACGATATGAGATGTTAAAGCGCTAAAAATAATTGTCATTATTTGCACTAGATTCTTCTCACAATCAGTAAAAATTACTCAACTATCATGAAATCTTTCTTTAGATAATGTTTTATAAAAGGAATGCGAATAAAATAAAAAATGTATTGTTATATTAAAATGAATTATTAAAATGAATTATTAAAATGAATAATTAAAATGAATTATTAAAATGAATTCTTTTTTATATATTAAAATTATGAATAAAATCTACTTCTTGTTATTCAATTTAATAATATTGTAAATAATAAATTTGTTAGAAAATAGTATAAGTAATAAGAATAAAATATAAGTAATAATAAAAAGACATAATTACTATTCAATTTTTCCCAGAATTTTCTCAAATAAAACAAAAAGTTGTTTAAACGATTCTTATTATTTATAAATCAACTTTTTTAAAAATATATTTAAACAGCTTATTTAACATTTATTTTAATCAATTAATTACAATATTTATGTAATAACGTAATTAATGAACCAAAAAATGCAGGGGCGTAGCCAGGGAGGGGGAGGCGTTTGAGAGTTGAAACCCCTCCCCCTAAAATGGAAAAAATGGAAGACGCACATATAACGCATATTTTTATCGGACCCCCCCCCCTCCCTGCAAATTTTTTCTGGCTACGCCCCTGAACTAATAACATTAATTTTAATTAATCATTGTCGCTGAAGTTTGCAACGTTTTTTTCTCGTTTACGAAATATAAAGAAACAAATTTGTATTATCTTCAAATTTTTGAAATATTTATTTATAATTTATAAAGATTCTTTTTCACTTATCTTTTTAAAAAGTTGGTAAGTAAATACGGAAAAAATTTGTAAATGAACAAAAATTTGCTTTCAGTTTTTCGTAAACGAAAAGAAACGTTGCAAACTTCAATATCCTCGGATTACGTCACATATATTTCAATTATATCTTGTAAAATCCAAAAATTATACATAAAACTAATTGTAGTAGATATGGAATGATTATAGAATAGGAAATAGATTTTTCAACTAATCTCATCTTCACGTCTTTATCAAAAATTTCGATATAGGAAATTATAACGGAAACGATATGGGAAACTATATGGGAATTTGGGACAGGAAACCATATAGTTTCTTATATAGTTTCCCATGAAGTTTTTTTTAAATATGTAATCATATATTGGAATGATAATTCTTTTTTTTTTTGTTAGAAAAATGACAGAAATTTAAGGTAAAGGAAAGTGAAAGTTAGGTTAAACTTAAACTAATTGACTAATAAAGAATTTTACAATATATTAAAACTTTGAATATAGATGCAAATTATTTTATTTTTGTCTATTTCAATGTATTCATTAACATTTTTTTAACAAATGTTCATTAAAATGAGACTAAAAATTGAGTTATTGTCCTTTTTTCAACATTTTTGCAAACTAACCTCTTTACACAAATAATTGTTCCATCTTTTAAGATACTGAAGCGATTTTAATAAATCAAAGACAAAAGCAATCCAAAACAACTGTATTTTAATACTGTAAAAAAGGATTTGAGGAAAGTGCACTATGTTTGTTGATATTTAATAATTCTATCGCCTACAAACGACGCGTAAAAACAAGGTGTGGCAGTAAGAAGACGAACTTCTTCTTCTATTCGTTCAGCATTGGCAGGATACTGACGCTTGCGTCGTGTATTTAATGCCATGGCCAGGTATATAGAAGACGAACAGCTGATTTGACAGGAAAACGCATGCGCGTAGCAAGGAGTATTTCTGCTTGTTGCCACGCCTGGGTATGTATACGTGTTCATTTTAGGCGACAGAATTATTAAATATATATCAACAAACATAGTACAATTTCCTCAAATACTTTTCTACAGTATTAAAACACAGTTGTTTTGGATTGCTTTTGTCTTTGATATATTAAAGTCGGTTCAGTATCTCAAAAGATAGAACCACTTTTTGTGTATAAAGAGGTTATTTTACAAAAATGTTGAAAAAAGGACAATAACTCAATTTTTGGTCTCCTTTCAAAGAACGTTTGTTAAAAAAAATGTTCTCAATATACTTTGAAATAGGCTAAAATAAAATAATTTGCATTTTTATTCAAAGTTTTGATATATTGTAAAATGTTTAATATTTATAAATTAGTTAACCTTACTTTCACTTTCTTTTACCTTAAATTTCTGTCATTATTCTAACAAAAAGACATAATAATCATTCCAATATATAATTACATATTTAAAAAAAAACCTGACGGAAAATTATATGGGAAACTATATAGGAAACTATAGTTTTCTGTCCCAAGTTCCCATATTGTTTCCCATGTAGTATCCCATATCGTTTCCGTTAAAGTTTTCGATATGTTTTCGGAATATTTTTTATATATTTATGTATATTATATATTATGTATATTTATGTATTTATGTACACAATGTATTTTTTAAATATTACGTTTTTATAAAATCCAAATGAAGTTTTTGACATAATTTCAGTCAAAACTTGCATCTCCTGCGAAAAGAATTGCCATATTTTTTATATGGTTTAGAAAAATGAAAAAGCTCATGCATGTGCTTTCTCCTGGAATTGGATTTAAATGAAATCTCGTGTTGTAGTCTGTGGGAATTAGACGAATAAAATAAACCGAGTTCCAGACGTCAACAGAAGCTGTTAACGATGTGTGACAAGTTTCGCCTAACGTAAAGCAAGCGGATTGCATAAACGTATGTTGTATGCTACACACATATATACATATATATAACACATAATCTCGGTTGTTTGCTACAATACACTAGTTCTGTTCTATGATTCGCTGTCATACTAATCCCACGTGTAGAAATGGAAATGTTCTCAAATGGAGGATTTTAAGCGGGTTTTATTTTTTTAATTGTTTAATTTATTTTTAAATTAAGGTTTTTCAGCTGTCTCATATCGTCTTTTTTATTTTAAAAAACTTCTTTCTTAAAAAAACATTTTTCTATTCATCTCTTTTTAGCAGAAGTTTATCTTTATGTTTTTTTTTCTTGGCAAGCATTTCTTGCAACTTGTAATAATTATTTTTCCATTTTCGTATTTTTTTGCACAATTACGAGTATGCATTTGAAAAATTTGTTGTTAAAGTAGTTTTTGTGTGAAATAGTTGAATTTTCTTTTCAAAACGCTTTATTTTCTTAAAAAAAAAATTGTCCATTTTCTCTTTCGATTTTAATAGTGTTTTAGATGCTCTTTCTTTGACTTTTTAAAAATTTGAAAATATACAAAATGGCGGCCATTTTTTGAAAAATAACATTAATTTTTTTTTCAAAATTATCTTTTAAATAGGTTGTACGGAAACGGATGATTTGGTGTCCGACAAAACAGAGTCAGAGTCGCAAAAGAAAAAAATGTCTGAAAATACCAAAGTTTGGTGGTTTGGTTAATTAATGCCATCTTTCAATTCGAAAAATCAGAAAATTTTTTACATATTTTTTTTAGACTTTTTGTAGAGTTTGTACATAAATGTTTTTAAAATTAAATTATTATTGTTTTACACCACTTTAAAGGAGATTACAAAATACTATAACTTTAATGATTATGGAATTTAAATTCCAAAATATGGACAAATAAAATCAATTTTTTTTAACGTAACCGCAAACTGGAAAATACTATTTACCATCAAATAAAAAAGCAAGTTAATACCTATATAATATATATACATATATATATAAAATATAGGTATTTCATAAAATTTCGAAAAATTCAGTCTTGTAATTTTCAGAGAAATTCTGCCAAAATATTTTGTCAGTGGAAAAAAAAACTATAAAAAAAAATCTTAAACAAAAGAAAAAATTATTTACCTTACCATTCAATCCACATCGATTAATAGTAAAGTTAATAAACTCACTGAGAGAAAAGAATTCCTGAAACAAGAATAAAAATATACTTACAACTTATTCTTGTTTCAAGAATATTTTCGATTCGTTTGATTCAAGAATACATATTCTAGGTCCGAATCTAAGAATAAAGTAGATTAGATCCAATGCATTTTTGCATTGAATCAAGAAAACTTTTTTCTCAGTGCTAATGTTATAATTGTTAAGCATTTTAAAAAAATACAAGCTATTGTTTAATATTGACACAGAAAAGATGAATACGAAAATGCGATGAATACTTCGTGCATATTTTCGAAATGAAAAACAGAACAGCAAAAGCATTGAAAAAACTCTTGAAATTGAGGAAAACGTTTTTTCTTCAATTTTTTCGGCTTTTAATTTGCAATTGCACTTTTCACTGGACTTTTTTTTGAAAAACCACAACTATTCTCTATTTATCTTTATAAATGCGATTTTTCTCTACTTTCGCGAAGAATGGAGAAAAAAGCGAATCCCTTTGACACGTATTTGTGAACGTCACCAAAGGCTGGCAATGTTTTTAATTTCGTGAAAGTGTGCAACGACGGATTGCGCATTTTTTCAACTCATCGTTACCTTTTTTTCGCTTTTATCAGATTATCTCCTGTATTCGCTGAAACTGAAATACACGATGCTCTAGTTAACCATCTGTAAAATCTCACATTTCAGAGTGTCAATTATCCAGGCTTTTTTCAAACAGTAAGCTCAGATGGGAATTGCGACAACTTGTCAGTATTCGACGAAAGATTCTTGATACTGCTGCGGTATATGAATCACATGCCCTCCGATTCAACATTTTATTTCCCCTTCCTTCTAATCGGCGACCCCAAATGCCCTTTTAAACAGAATTTCAATTTGATTAGTCAAAATTTTGAAAATTCAAAGAAATTTTGGTATTTAAGGGCATGTGATGAAAAATTACGTAGGTGGTCACGTGACCCGTGAGGCAAATTTTTTCTGCCGTTTTACTCTTAAAATAATAAACATATCGTTATAAATATTTGTATACATTCATAAAATATCATCAGAATGGTCTGTCTGGTATAAATTCATTAATAATTTTGTTTAAAAGTTATTTTATAAAATTCTGGAAAATCAACTAAGTGTAACACCTAATTTTATAAAACAAATTTTGAACAGAATTATTTAATAAATTCATACAAGACAGACCATTCTGATGATATTTTATAAATTATGTATATAAAAACTGTCACTAAAAATGAACTGGAAGGAACTGTCACTAAAAAATGATAATCTTAAAAATTATACCATAAAATAGTATTTTTAAGGTCCCGACTGAGTAGCTCAGTCGGAAAATGCCTAGGGCTTTGCGGTAGCGGATCGAGGGTTCGCGCCCGTTGGCCGTGGGTTTTTTTCCAATTATATACCTATATTATTATTTTAAGAGTAAAACAGCGGAAAAAATTTACCTTACGTGTCACGTGACTCTCAACGTTATTTTTCATAATAAGCCCTTAAATGCCGGTTTTGAGGCCGCCATATTGAATTTCGCACTGGGTCATGCATTCAGGGTTGCTACTATTCTATCCAAGTAAAATTCCATGACTTTTCCAGGTTTTCCAGATCTAAAATACTGTTTCTCCATACTCCCTTAAAACATGGTCCATATAAAGAAGTAATTAATGAAATTTTTAAAAATTTAAATTATAGTACATTTTATTAAATACGATCATAATGTATTATTAGCACCCATTTTAAACTTTATATTAATATTGACATAGCTTTTTGAAGCTAATTAAATAATTAATTCTAATATGTAATTTAATTACTTATTAGAAAGGTCTAATCAAAAATTAATATTTAAGAGAAGCTACAAAACATGGAAAAGAATGGAAAAAGAAGAAAATATTTTTTATAAATAATGAAATTAAAAACAATTTTAGAAAATTGAGTACTGAAAAAAAGAATAATTAATAAATAAATTTGAAAAGATCTATAAAAAAATGGAAAAATCTATGAAAAGTAGGGCTGCACACAAGACGAGACTTTACCATTGTCGAGACGAGACTTTTGCATGTAAAGTCTCGTTTCGTTGAAAAGTGAGAAAATTGAAGAAGATTGACTGAAAAGTTAAAAAAATCCAGGAAATTAATGAATAAATAAAAGAGAATCTTAGAAAATAAATCAAACATGTTGAGAATTTAATAAAAGATCTAAGAATATTTGAAATTGGATGAAAAAAGGAAACATTCTAAGGCTAAATAAGAAATTTGAATAAACAGTCAAAGGCTTTGAAAAAGTAAGAAAATTGAAGGGATGAAATGCTTTATGAAAGATAATGGAAAGAAACGAAAAAATATACAAGGATAAAAATTTATGAGAAAGTGTCAAAAGATTTTTACAACTAATGCAGAAACTACAAAACTGGTAAAAATCTATTGCAAAACGTGAAAATGTATGAAAATATAAGTGAAATAATAAGTGAAAATAAGTGAAAAGTCTACTTAAAAAAGAACACGAGAAAATGTGTTATCTCTTTATTTCTTTATTTTTTTTTTATAAAGAAATGTTTCCAAATTCAATAATAAAAAAAAGATATTATCAAAAAAACGGAAAATCTACTGAATGATACTAGAAATAGTCGTTAAAAAAAGAAATAAAATAGTCTGCATAAAAATAAAAAAATTAATAAATGAAAAGATTTAGAAAAAAATTATAGATTTTTTGAAAATGGGGAAATTTTGAGAAAAAAATTTAATTAAACAGTAATTTAAGAAAGGAGAAAATTTAAAAAAATTACAACTTAATTAAGAAATACTTTAATATAGAAAAAACCTGAACTCACTTTTAGTGCAACTCATTTTGAGCCAAGTATCAAGTTGAGTAATCACAAACTTCAAGTCACTCAAAATGAGTTAGGACAAAAAAAAAAATTTAGGCTCTGATAAGTTGGTAGCACTTGCAGCATTTGCAGTTTTCTGTAGTTGCACTATTTACTGAGAATCTAACATAATTTATTTATCTATTGCAGAGTACTCGTCAAAAAAGTAGTAATTGGCAAATTTTGTTGTTAATATACTTAATATTTTTATTATTTTATATTCAATTGTCAATACAATATTTGAATTTACCGCTTCGACAGTGGCGCCGCCATGCTCATTAAGTATAATATTTTAAGGTTGGCACACTTGTCTAGTAGGTTCAGCTGTCAAAATAGTTTCATAACCTACAATTATTCTTGATTTTATCACATCATTGCAGGCAATGGAACTTAAAATTCATTATTCTGATAAATCTAGTACGTTCTTATTATAATGTTAATCTTTCTGTTTTGTGTCTTCATACGAAATTATTTCTTATTTCATCATATTTTCCATCGTATTTTATATTCAACTTAAACTTGCTTCACTCATTTTGAGTCGTTTTACCTATCAATCAAGTTGAGAGGCCGAGGCTCATTTCTGGTGCACTTCAAATTGAGTAGCGTACACTACTCAACTTGATCCTGGTTTTTTTCTGTGAAAATTTAAAAAAATAATAGAAATTATGAAAGAACGAAAAAAAACCAATAGGAATATTAGAAAAAAGTTATAGAACTAAACTTTGAACTTTTAATGAATTTAATTTTATATTCTTTAAAATATTTTGGTCGTATTTATTTGTAAATGAATAAGTTTTTAAAATAATGGGAAGAGAAAAAAGGGGCAGAAAATACAAGAAGCCAGAAACTTTTTCATTTTCCCCGACTTTTCCATACCAACTAAAATTCCCTGACTATTTTCCAGGTTTCCTGAAAGCCAACACTGTATTTTTGTAAACTGTAGAGGTCGTCCATAAATTATGCGTCCATAAATTATGTAAGACTTTAGGGGGAGGGGGGGAGTCTAATGAATTCTTACGCCATGTGTTAATTTACAAATTTGACCATGTAAAAAATCTTACATGGGGGAGGGAGGGGGTTCAAAATATCCGGAAAATGTCTTACGTAATTTATGGATGACCCCTAGGGTCCATGGACGCAAAATTTTGTGTGGATAATTTATTTCAAAAATTGTTTGGATATGAAGCGAAAAGTTTTTTAAATACGAATTTCAAAAACTCGTGTTTTTTGCAAAAAAGCAGCTGTATAACATTGAAAAAAAAAATTTACAAAAATTTTGATATCAGGATTTAAACGAGCGTTAAATTTCCCATAAGAAACTATGATTGAAATATTTTTCATAAATTGTTGAAATATGAATCAATACCGCTCAATTTTGTTCAAAAAACCCGACCACCTGATCATTAATGGGGTTAATTGAATAATAAAATAAATAAAGCTTACGCTGCAAGCTTGCAGCAAGCATATCTTATTATGTTACACGTTTTTTTTACAAAACTCTAATCATTTGTATAAACACACATTGAGCATCGTGTCCGGAAGACGAAAAAATTACTGCGCATGCGCGCTAAACTTTAGTTTACGACTGCGCATTGTACTAAATTTTTCGATAAGAACGAAGTGCTTGAATGAAGCTTGCGTGCTAATTATTGGATTCGTACATACTGTGGGCACCATATGAGCTTCATTGGTCTGAAATATACTAAAAATGATAATTTTCAAGAACTATTAATTCCGTGGGGAGGGTTGCGACAATGTGTTGAAACTAGAAAGCTATTGAAAAAAGTTTTTAATCTCTGAAATGCACTTGGTTTTTGATACGTGAACGAATGGAATGCAATTTACATTTGTTATCTAGATAGTATCTGACAGCTTTGTGCATGAGTCGCTACTAGAATTCTAGATACGATTTTGTAGTCCCCAAGTCTCATCCACTTTATCCTCCATGAAAACTACTACAGCATTGCTTTGTTCATTATATAGTAGACAAGGAATAACTGATTTATTTGTCATTTTCAAATTGAGGACTGATTTTTTCTTCAAATGTTTACAAACAGTCAAAATATTAACTAAATTGAAAAAGTTAATTTCACTTTAGCGAAGAACTGAGGAAAGACCCTTCTTCTCAAAAATGAAAGATATAAAAGTAATGTAAAATGTATTTAAAATTTTTTAATTTTAGTAAAATGTGTTTTCTGTCTTTGATATAAAATATATATCTTGCAATGAAAGATTCTAAGATTGAAGAAGTATGAAAATTTTCGAATCTAATATTACTTGAATGTGGAATATCTCATGTTTAATGGATTTTTATCAAACAACGGTAAACAGGGAAGCGCTGGAATCGAAAAGACCTAGTGCGGAAATATGCAGATCACGTGAAGGTTGTCTCAAGGAATTCAAGACGTGTTCCGGTTCACTTAACACTCAAGATGGCTTAGGACTAGGTTAATAATAAACACAAATGCTAAAAATAAGGACATCTTTTTATCATACTGTATTCAATTGATTAATTGAATGATTAAATCAATTCGTTGGATGATTAAATCAATTCGATGAATGATTAAATAAATTTGTTGGATGATTAAATCAATTTGTTGGATGATTAAATCAATTTGTTGGATAATTAAATCAATTCGTTGAATATATGATTAAATCAATTTGTTGGATGATTAAATCAATTCGTTGAATAATTAAATCAATTCGTTTTTCAATATTGAGACTCTTTTGGATGGTGGTGTATTTACAAAAGTCTATTTAATATCGCGATGAAAATTAAATCGTTTTATTAGCTTTATCAAAAATTGGAAGAAATTTGTTCCCTTTCAAAAAGAACGCTTTTTTACAAAAAGTCTTGTTATTTGTGATATTCTGACGATATTTACAGTAGGATTTGTCTGCTTCTTGTATTTTCGTAGTTTACCGAATTTAAGGATTTCCGCTGAAGGAAGTAGAATCACAAGTCACAATCACCCACCTTGAATATCAATGAAGTTGTCTCCATTGTTAGTATGTAGATTCTATAAATTGTAGAATATTTTCACAAGACTTTTAGTTCATTCATCCATTGTTACTTATTTACAGAATTATTTTTTATTGTTCGTTTTATACATACAAATTATTATATTTGTTTGTTTTATTTCGTACATACAAATTATTGTATTTCTTTGTTTTATTTTATACATACAAATATCTTCTGATTATAGAAATCCGAACGTCAATAGTTGAGGAAAGGGAAAACTAACATATATACGTAATATTTTTTTTCAACCGATGTGAACTTTTACAAAAAATCCTGTGTGGAAATCCTAAGGTTCCAGCTAGCGTCCAAAATTACAGCCTGGTCCCAGTTTCGTTCAAGTTTGATTTTTCATAAACTCGAAATGAAACACCTAACCAAGTTTCTGCCTATAGTTTGACGCCAAGATTGAGCCAAACAATATTTCCTAGTTTGGCAAAATTTACGTTGTTAATGTTATCAGCGTGGAATGATTCTACAATTGATCGTAAATGAAATAATTCTTCAAACAAGCACCTGAGTGAGTGTCAACTTTTCCTAGTGATTCAGAAAACAATATTTGAACATTCCCAGATAAAAGATGTTGTCTTGTTCTAGATACGAGACTGTAAACAGCTGAGATAAATCGCTCTAAGCTTAACTGTTCAAATTAGATTTATTATTTCAGGACAGAGGGTTTCAATTCTTGAGGAGGGATAAGACTCGACAAATGTCAGTGAGCTCTAAACACTCGACATATTTTATACAAGGGGTCTTTTCACGATTTAACTAAAAGTGAAAAACGGAATAAAGGGTTTCGAACAGTTTACAAAAATATATATGAGAGAGAACAAATTCATTACCTTTTCTCGCATTGTATTTGATTTGAAATGCAATTAGATTCGAATTATATGCCTTATGCGATTCGATTTAAACATTTGTTAATTGATTCAAATAAAATTGAAATACATTAAATTGCGTATCATGCCTGATGCTACCCGATTCGAAAATTAATTAACAGATGCTTTTTGATTCAAAAATTAGTTAACAAATGCTATTCTATTTGAAAATTTATTAACACGTTCGATTAGATTTTAAATATATTCAAATTCGAATTATATCTAATGCGATTCGATTCGAAAATTAGTTAATAGATGTGATTCGATTCGAAAATTTAAATAGTTTTGAAATACATTCGAATACGTATATCAAACCTGATCCTATTCGATTTGATATACAATTCGATTTGGAAATACATTTGAATTCGAAACATACCTGATGCGAATCGGTTCGAGAATTAATTAACAAATGCAATTCGATCCAAAAATTAGTTAAGAGCTGCGATTCTATCCGAAAATTTGTTAATAGATTCGATTTGATTTGGAATACGTTTTAATTCAAATTATGTCTGACGCTATTCGATTCTAAGATTTGTTAATAAATTCGATTAGTTATGAAATACATTTGAATTAGAATTATAACTGATGCAATTCGATTGTAAAATCCGGTAATAGATTCGATTAGATTTTAAATACAACCGAATACGTTTTATACCCAACACGATTAGATTTGTTATTATATTCGATTAGATTTGTTATTACATTCGATTAGATTTGAAATAGATTCGAATTTGAATCCATACCTGATCCTATTCGGTTTGATATCTAATTCGATTTTAAATACATTTGAATTCGAAACATACCTGATTTAATAATTAGTTAACAGATGCGATACTATTCGAAAATTTGTTAATAGATTCGATTAAGTTTGAAATACATTTGAATTCATATTATAACTGATGCAAATTGATTGGAAAATTCGGTAATAGATTCGATTAGGAAATATACATCTAAATACGTTTTATACCCAACACGATTTGATTTGTCATTAGATTCGATTAGATTTGTTGTTAGATTCGATTAGATTTGAAATAGATTCGAATTTGAATCCATACCTGGTCCTATTCGATTTGATATCTAATTCTATTTGACATACATTTGAATTCGAAACATACCTGATGCGAATCGGTTCGAGAATTAATTAACAAATGCAATTCGATTTAATAATTAGTTAACAGATGCGATACTATTCGAAAATTTGTTAATAGATTCAATTAAACTTGAAATACATTTGAATTCATGTTATAACTGATGCGAATCGATTGAAAAATTCGGTAATAGATTCGATTAGGAAATACATTCGAATACGTTTTATCCCTGATACGATTTGATTTGCAATAGATTTGATTAGATTTGAAATAGATTCGAATGCGTATCAAACCTGATCCTATTCGATTTGATATCTAATTCGATTTGAAATACATTTGAATTCGAAACATACCTGATCCGAATCAGTTCGAGTATTAATTAACAAATGCAATTCGATTTAATAATTAGTTAGCAGATGT
This sequence comes from Ganaspis sp. Gsp50, assembly GCA_011057455.1. Taxonomy (NCBI): domain Eukaryota; kingdom Metazoa; phylum Arthropoda; class Insecta; order Hymenoptera; family Figitidae; genus Ganaspis; species Ganaspis sp. Gsp50. The sequence continues at coordinate 15,409 of WNHD01004986.1, read as the reverse complement.
GATACTATCTAAAAATTTGTTAATAGACTCGATTAAGTTTGAAATACATTTGAATTCATGTTATAACTGATGCGAATCGATTGGAAAATTCGGTAATAGATTTGATTAGGAAATACATTCAAATGCGTTTTATCCCTGATACGATTTGATTTGCAATAGATTCGATTAGATTTGAAATAGATTCGAATGCATATTAAATCTGATCCTATTCGATTTGATATCTAATTCGATTTGAAATACATTTGTATTCGAATTTGATTAGATTGAAATACATTTGATTGCGTTTCACGTCTGATGCTATCCAATTCGAAAATTAGTTAACAGTTGCGATTCGATTCTAAAATTTTTTAACAGATTCGATTCGATTTTAAATACATTTGAATTCCAATTATATCTGTTGCGATTTTATTCGAATATTAGATGATAGAGACGATTCGAGTCGAAAGTTTTAAAGGTTTTAATTAGATTTTAAATACATTCGATTTCGTAACATACCTAATGCGATTCGATTAGAGAATTAATTAATAATTGCGTTTCGATTAGAGAATTATTTAATAATTGCGATTTGATTAGAGAATTATTTAATAATTGCGATTCGATTAGAGAATTAATTAATAATTGCGATTTGATTAGAGAATTAATTAATAATTGCGTTTCGATTCGAAAATTAGTTAACAGATGCCGATTCAAAAATTAGTTAACACGTGATTTAATTCGAGATACATTCGAATTTGAATCATAACTAATGGTGTTCGGTTTATTAACAGATTTTATTTGATTCGGAAATTTGTTATAAGATTCGATTCGAGGCCTAAAATTCCTGATTCGCACATCTCTAAACTTTTCCTTCGTGCAATGTTCCAGATTGTTTTAAAGCTAACATCTACTTTAAAGAAACTTCTCCACAATTTAACCAACATTTAATAAAATCCTCCTCTTGCTTTGTGACGTTAAGAAAGTCTGCAAAGAGGAAAGGGATGATAATTAGCCTTCTAACATGCTGAGCAAATATTTCCTCTCATAATCAGCCGTCTTTGATCAATTCATCTTAAAAGAGTAACAACATCTTTTGTTGCGCGCTATAAACTCTTAATAGCAAGATCGGTGAAAAGAAGCGTCGTTTCCCGCAGAGGAAAAGAGATTATGCACCTGGTGCATTTTTATTACAAAGTCGCCTTTATGGTTGGCAGCCTCAAGGCGGGTCGAGCACAAAGCTCTGGAAAACACGGCTATAGGTCTCCCCCGTCTTTTAAAGCCCTGTTTGGTCAACAGTTACCGGATCTGCATTGGTCACGTGTCTGCACGTGCGACTGCCACGTAATTTTATCTCTTGCAAAGCCATTTACGGGTCGATACACCGCTTTCGAGGTCTTATCTTCCAAGAAACTTGGGTCCATTCCAGAATTAATAAAAAGCATCTGACACATGTACCAGAGATATAGACCTTCATTTCTGATTTACTATTTGATTGCAACCTCCGCTTTTCCCAATTGCTAGATTAATTGAAAGACAACAGTGATCAAGGATTTCGATATGATGCTACATTGCTCATAGATAGAAAGGTCCTGATTGCGCTGTCATCTGACGCCAATCCGGATAGTTGGGTCAAAAAATTGCAGACACTTTCTCTTGGTGGTAATAAATAAAAAAAAAATATGGGATTCGAAAAAATTGTACATCTTCGCGCATTTTTAGCGTTTTCCATTCATTTTGTGTTTGTAATATCATTACCATCCTCATCCGTTTGAATTATCTTTTATTCATGAAATGGAAATTAATTCACGTCTTTAATTTCAGAAACAAATTACTTCAGATTCACGTCTTTAATTTCAGAAACAAATTACTTCAGATTCATTCCAGTGTTGACTCCAATCGCTTATAGACTAAAATAGAATCTTTGCGATTTTTCTCTGTCATTATTACTTCATTTTAAAACTAAAAGTTTTGGAACATTTTAACGAGTGTGTATTCCCGTTCACTATTTTGGTATTTTAAACAGAAATTCTTGTTTGCTTCTGTTTGCTTCAAAACTGTTTGGTTTTTGACAGTAGATAATTTAATGACCTCATTCGAATAGATTGCTTTTCTTAAACTATTATCATCGATAATTTAGTGATTGTTTAATAATCATTATTCGCTAGTATAATGTTTATAATTCGATTGATTGCTGTTTGCAATTCAATTGGTTGATGGTTGTAGTTAAATTTTTCGATTGTTTGCTGTTTGTAGTTCAATAGTTTAATGATCGTTAAAAGTTTGTAGTTTGATAATAAAATGATTGTTTGTTGTCCGTAAGTCGATAATTTAATGATTGTTGAATGAAGTCGAGTAGCCGGTTTAGTAGTTAATTAATTTTAAATGACGATGATATTAAACGATAATGTCAAGTTGAGAATGAATGGGCGACCTGGTTCCCCTACTTCCGGAAATATTATCTCCAAATGCCGCATCGTCATTTCCTACGATTCTCGCTTGTTATCATTACCCAGTTGATAAAATGTAACTGATTAAACACAAAGAGAACTTTTACTCGCAGCAAATCTTATGCATAAGAAATAAGTAAACAATTTTTGAAAAATCTGAAAAATTCTTTGCATACTAAATAAAACTATTTGCTCTCTGAATCTTATTACCATTTCCCCTCAAAGTATACGAATCACTTACCGTTATGAAAATTTTCTGGAGGGTTAAGAATTAGTATCTCTTTATCTAGCTGAAGTGGTTTGAGTCTTGGCTAAATAATGGTTTGAGTCTGGGATAAAATGTCGGTAAGTGTCTGTGCAGGGATCTAGAACGCTGCTAGTATATCTACTGCAATACAACGTCCTTTCCAAAGATAATAATAAAAAGAATTGAAAATCACCATTAAACAGTTTGCGTATTCACTGTTGCAGTCTTTATAGTATTCCTTGGCAAATTTCCCAGTAAGTAAGATAAAAAAAGCCGAATTCCTAGAATTTACTCATTTTCGTTTTTTCGTTTTAGTTTCGCTGTTTTATTGGACACATTTCACTGCATTGGAAAATAACCTCTGCAGCATTTATCGATTCAATAAGCTTTGCTTTTCAAGTTAAACGTTCTTCGAAACGCTATTCGGTCAATTACTCATTGCACTTTTCAATCAAAAAGCACAACAAAAGTTTGTTGTTTTAGTTTCATGTTATACTAAAAAAATTATTTGTTTTAAATAACCGGTTGCTTTGCAGATTAATAACTGCTTCTACGAGAAAACAGTACTTTCCTCTTTTCTAATGTGCGATGTTTTAAACACTATAATGTGTTTGAAGTTTAACAGACTGTTAGATTCAGTACAGTTTTACGTACCTAAATTACAAAATGGATTTTTAGGTATCGTCATCTACTGAACTGAATTCTGTAAATTCAGACCAATCTTTATAAAAATGTGTTTTTTAATAGCATAGGCATCCAATCTTTATAAAACTGATTTTTTTCTTAATAATATAGACGTTGACATCTGCTTATAGAATTCTGTAAATTCAGACCAATCTTTATAAAAATGATTTTTTTTTAATAGCATAGGCATCAAAATATTTCAGACCAATCTTTATAAAACTGATTTATTTCTTAGTAATATAGGCTTTGACATCTACTTATTGAATTCTGTAAATTCAGACCAATCTTTATAAAAATGATTTTTTTAATAGCATATGCATCAACATATTTTAGACCAATCTTCAATCTTTATAAAACTGATTTTTTTCTTAATAATATAGACGTTGACATCTGCTTATAGAATTCTGTAAATTCAGACCAATCTTTATAAAAATGATTTTTCTTAATTGCATCTACTATATTGAATTCTGTAAATTCAGACCAATTTTTATAAAGATGATTTTTTTTAAATCTTTGACATCTATTTATTGAATTCTGTAAATTCAGACCAATCTTTATAGAAATGATTTTTTAACCAACTTTCTACTGTGGAAACTAATCAAGATAAAATGAATTCTATACACTTTTCTGAAAACGCAACTTGGAAATTTATTTTAAAAAATGTTTAAATGAATCAAATGAGTACCAGTCTTTTTGTACATTGTTATTACTTCTCACGTATTCGTACATTTTGTTTATATCTATTTGTTTATTAAAATAGCAATTTCCTAGGGCAAAGCAGTTCTTGAAGAAATTAAAATAAGTACAAACATGTCTTTAACAAGAGCAATTCAATATTATCGAGTCACTTGACCCTCTTAGCCTAGTTTCCTTTTGGTCACATGACCCATCTTCTCCTCGAGCGGAAGGAAACAGGTTGATTTAGAAGAGAAACACAAGTCCAGAACATTCTCTAGAAACCCTCGGGTTGCGTTCCAATTTGCAACTGTGTTAACCTTTCCATTTATTCGAGCACACTTCTCGCACACAACTCTCTTTGTACTTTAGATCCTCTTCTCAGTGGTAGAAAGAAAACTTTACGAACAAATTTTCCACGTCTTCTCTTTCAGTAAATCGCTTCTTGAGATTTATCCCAATTGACAAAAAATGAATCAACTTTAACCTTTTTCAATTTCAATTCGATTTTGCACTTTGCTGATTGTTCGCTTTTTTTATTAGCACTGAGTCAGTTTTCCAATTTCATCAAAATGTGTATCAACATTTCTGTACTAATTATTGTGAGATTTTTAAAAAGTTGTTCAAAACAAATTCGACCTTAAAATTCAGGAAAAGAAATTATTCCTTTTACCTTTATTTTTTAGTTTTTTTTTTGTAATTTCTTTTTATATTTTTATCTTTTTATTACAAGTTAATAATATCAAATAAATCGCCGGTACCAGTTAAACAAATTTTAAATTGGTGAAATACATCCAATTAAATTTAATTATTTCACAAATTTAGTCCGCATGTCAGGGAATATTGGACACGGAACTTTCCTCGAAATGTATTTATAATTTTCATGGGAGTTCCGCATCTAAAATTTCTTACATCATGCGCACTGTTCGAACTTTATTTCTATGCCTTCAAGAACTGCGCAGTAGTTTTTGATCTTTATAAGTCCTTACGGCTAGAAATGTAACAGTAATACTTGTTCTACTATCACTAAAAAAATTTTGGGAGCGCAGGGCCCCCACAACAAAATTGTTCTTTATCATTTTGTGCAATATTACCTAAGCTTTGTAAAAATATGAATCGGATAGAATAATTAAGAACTTCCCTGAAAATTAGAAATACATTTCCAAAGAAGTTCCGCATCCAATATTCCCTAACCCGTACAGAAAAGTTGTCAGGGCTCGAGTCGGAGCCCGATTGGATTCTCCTAATGGGTACTGTGTTTTATCCTCCATTAATGGAGTCATCAAGATTTTGAATATCCGGTACTGTCTGGGAATCGATTGTTACAATTCGAGGTTAATTTCTATGAAGAAGTTGTCTATAAATGACCAAACTTAAATAATTTTTTTTTTTTTTTAAAGATGATTCTATCACTCAGCAGTTGATTAAAGAAATATCGTAATTTAATGAAAATATAAAATTAAATACCAAATATGGTCTTGATTCTCTTCATAGTAATTGTCACAATTTGAGTTTGATTCCAAGAAATAAATTACCAGTAAATAATCTGGAAACTAGGATCGGGATTCTGGATATAATGATAGCTACCTAAATCCCAGCCAGGTTAATTCCCTAGAATTTCCTGGTGATCGACTTAACAATTTAAGGTAAACTTCATCAATGAAATTGTCTGAAAATTACTTTAATTTAATTCTTGGGGAGATTCTAGTAATCCCAATTACCTAATTAAGGTTTATTTCCCTGAAGAAGTTGAACTTCTGTGAGCTGAACTATATTGTGTCTAGAGATCAGGAGGATGTTTGGGAACATCTAGATTGTACAGTAAGTGTTTATAGGGATTCTGCGAATCCGAAAAAAAGTATCAATTCGAAACAATCTTTCCTTGAAAGTTGGAAATGTTTCGATTACCAAGAATCGAATAGATTCCAAATAGAATTGAGTAGAAATACAAATACAAACCTAATTTGTATTTAAAAAGTTATCCAAATTTGAAAGAAAAATTTTACTAACCCTTTTTGTAATTTATTAAGAACATGTGCATCGACACGTAATGCATGCAAAAATGTATAATGCACTCTGTATTTAGAGACCTTTAGCGATGAGGATAGAATTGAATCTGAGTAGCTAATGCAACTTGCGCGTGACTTTGCTCCCAAACGAAAACCTCATATAACGTATTTTACCGCGAAATTGTATTGATTCTTTTTAGAAAACACAGTCGAGATATGATTCTTATTTGCAGTTACGGTTTCCAAAGTATAACAATATAATTCAAGTAGGGAAAAAGGAACACAATAAAATTGGTTTCTGTTTCAATCGATTTACCATAAATATCCATGGAAAATTATTTATTCATTATTATTCATTATTTATATCTTTAAGAGATTCCGAATAAACATTTTTGATCAGTATACAGCAGAAATTTTTAAAACTCATAACTACAATTTCCGCCTGATCAACACTCAAAAACACCTTTTATATTATTCATTATTAATTATCAAATTATTTTTCTAGTATTCTAGATTTTAAGAAAAGTTAATTAACACTTTAAAAAGTTATAACACATGGGGAGAAAATTAGAAAATAATTGAAAAAGTGCTTAGTTTTGTACATAGAATTGTTAAGAATGTTACATTATGTCCTTGATGGAAAAATTTTCATTCACTGAATTCATTTGATGTATAAATAGAATAACATTCTTTAACTACTATGGCAGTGAAAAATACATTTATGTGTATATTATTTTTATGTAAATTTTGCATTGTATTGTACAATAAAGATATTTTTAGAAAGAGTGTTTAAATACATAAATATTTCCCGTACTTATCTTAGGATGTCTACATTACACTCTTCAACTTCGCAGTGAACGTTATTGTCACGTATAAAGCCCAATTTAACTGGTTGTGTAAAGTCAGGTGGTTTAATGGCTATGTAAGCGCTATTGAACCATGAATATTTAAACAGCTTTATGCAAAGAGGAGATGAAAGTTTATTATAAACTAACGACTATAATCTAACGACGTTGTTTTCCAAGTGTAAATTTAACCCCTCACTCGAAGGTATTACGTTATCAGGAAAAGTCTGCAAAAAATATTAAAATCTCCGACATCATATTTTTAGCGAATCTTTATTTTTAAAATTATTGCATAAAATCGTTGGGTTTTTTTCTTAATAGGATAATAACAGGTGATTAATTCTCTAACCCGATTAATTCCCAATAAATGATCCTGACCTATAACACAAAGATGTATAAAACTACTGTAGGAATCTTCTTAAATAAACGACTTATTTTGAATAGAAAGTAACTTTATTAATAAATAAATAAAATAAATCGATTTTAATGTTTGTTCTCTCACAAGGATTTTACATAAACAGAAAAATGTCCGGTTCGCTTCACCAGACAAGTGCTGCATCACTTTCGTCCGTTCTACCTGACGACAATATTAGATATATTTATTTAGACCCACTGGTTCATTCACAGAAAATAGCAAGTTTACAGAATGAACTAAGATCATACACAATACCAATTACATTAACAAGATAAATCAATATAATACTTCAGTTCGTCATGCATGTCGTTCAACATACTGTTGACTCTCAAGCATCCTCACAAACATAGTTACAAATCTTTTTATAATTGAGGTATTAGGTGAGGAAAGTATTGTTTTCCAAAACGACTCACGACAGTCACATGATACAATATTAAAAAAAAAAGAGAGCACGGATATCGTCAAAACGAGGACAGACAGTCAGGAAATGATGGAGATCATAACTGAGATCGTTGCAGTAAATGCAATTATCATTTGGTTTTAGGAGAAAGAAAATGTTTCCAGAACGAATATAATTCGCGTGTTTATTGGCCAATCTCAGCTGCATAAAAATTCCACGAGTATCGAGGTTCATCCTGGAGAGCATGTAGTCTTGAACTCCGGGCCTAATGTCATCTGACGACAATATTACAAACACATAATTCAAATAATTTAAATACATGGAATCCTACTGTATAATTTCATCGTTTGGAGAAGGTAGCAAAATTAAGATAACCATGATTTTGTTAGGTACAAAATTTATTATTATTTACTTGTATTACAAAATTTATTGATATAAAAAGTAAACATGAAAATACACAATTAATGGATTACACAAAATAGTATAAAGCATTGTACAACAATGACCAACTAAATATGACAAGATGCGTTCACGACGAATGTCAGAGGAGTAGGTTCAGGGAAGAATAGTTCTGTCATCAGACAAGAATTCTTTGAAACTTGACCATCATTGAGTCCGAACTGTGATAATAGAGTGCTCTAGGTGGCCAATCATCAAGGAAGGAAAACAAAAGAGAGGTTGTAAACCAGAGAAAGATGAACAAAGGTCAAGAACGAATGCAGTGGGTGCAATTGGCAATTATCTTTTCAATTTTGTTCTTTAGATTCGGAATAAAATATTCCCGCTTAATAGCGTCTTTAGTTCTTTGCAGGGTGAAGTAACTCTTTTGGTGTGCAGTTCGAATGATCTCATATTGCATTTATGTCGGAACCACTAGCAGATCAGCTACTTGCATAAATTTAAACATTGCGTTCCTGTGAGAAAGCAAAAACACTCCTGCAAAAAATAATCCTTATGCTGTTTGACTTTGCAGTTCTCAATTAATGTTTTAAGATCGGGATCTTCATGTTTGGCTCTTTTAATTATTCCTATATTATCATCAGCCACCACGGACATCTCGGGGAAGCGACTAAGAGCATCTACATGTTTCATGCAACAACCTAACCGGTGCTCAATATCATAATTGAAATCTTCAAGTACTTGAGCCCACCTCAAAATGTTGGTTGACACCTTACCAGTCACTATCGTCGATTGTAGATCTTTACACTATTTTTAGGTGTACCGCTAGTGATCCTTAGGTAACAAATAAATGACTTCGGATTCGTAAGAGAAGTGGTGCTTTTTCTCGCAATCTATTTTTTATTTTAAAATAATTTTTTATAAAATAGTGTGGCGTTTTGTGGGATGCGTGATTCAAGGTTTATTTTCTTTTTTTTTTACAGACCTACGCAGATTGATTCTGTAAATCTAAACAATTCCAACTTGGAATGAGGTTTCTTCCCGAATGTTCACATTTAAGGCGAAAATGAAAATAAAGAGGAAGAAAACGCGATTCAAAGGAAAATGAAAGAAACAGGAATTGTCGTATTTTTTGGAAACCCTGAGAGCCCAGAAGTCATCACTTCCGGTTGAACATGTGACTCTTTTACCGAAGTCAAAGCAAACGATTGTTGTTTGGAAAATAATTCTCGGGTAATTCAGAAAATCGGGAATGAACTGCCGATAAATTACCGGTAATGACTCATGATGGTTTTCAGGGTAATACCTAGGGCACATCCAGACCGTTTGTTCTGTCAAAGGAAAGAGATTAATTTAGGTTCAAATTTAATGTAATCATTACTTATAGTTTGATATAGAAAGAGATGTTATTAATAATTAATTTATTTCAGTATGTATAACCTTTTGGCTTTTTACATTGTTTACTTTAGAAACCCCCTTTCAATACAAGTTACGATCATTATTTTGCAAAAAGATTTAAATCTGAATGTAAAATAAAAGAGAAGCGATTGCCTTTTGGACAACGTTCATAGCTTAAAATGAAAGAAAATGTAAATTAACTTAATTTTAGTAAAGAACCATGCATACAATTTGTTGTCCTTTAAACAAACTTTTAAATGAAATTTACCTTCTATGTTACAGCAAAACTATCTGATGAAGTTCGGTTATTTGCCTCAAAGTGATCTGGAAACCGGAAATTTGAGAACAGACGAGCAACTCAGGGATGCCATAAAGGACTTTCAGGTATTGTACTTAGTTATTTGTAAAAATAAAAAAAAATTAAAAGGCTAGCATAATTCTATTTAAATCATGAGAGAATGTTACAATTATATAAATTGTTTCGTTCTTTCACAAAATATTTTATAACCTATAGGAACGAATGTAGAAGTCTTTATACAAAGGTTTTTAATTTGAATAACCTGCTGTGAACCCGTTGTCTGCAAAATTCGAAATTGGAACACAATACTTAAAAATAACAGACGCTATTTTTATAAGAATCTACATTCTTTTTTGTTACATGGTACTCCATTTTCCATATTACTTTTTCAACAATCGATATAGAATTTTAATATAAATGCGCTATGAATGAATCGGACCTTAGAAGGAAAGAAAATGGTAGTTTATGGTTGAAGATAGTTTTAACATGATTTTCTTATTTTCTTCAATCAAAAATATTTTTTCTTATACAGTTTATTTGTATCTCAAGACTGTTTTTGATTGCAGATGATTAGAAAGAAAAATTTAATCGAAACTCAAAACTATTATTAAATATAACCAAATTGCGCTGTATTCATATTATAATATCTTTTGACATAAATGTCTGATTTTCATTTTAGGCAATAGAAAGTAATTATAATTGAAGAGAAATTGAAGGACTGTAGAGACTGTTAAAAATTTAATTAAAGGAAAGATGCCCTACTAAACAAAACCGGACAAATTTCGGACCATTTTCAAAAAAAAAAAACAAAATAGTCCGAAAATTATCCGAAATATATCCGAGAATAATCCGGTATCGTCCAAAATTAGTCTGAATCAAATTTTGAAATCCGAAGAGTGCGGTACAGTACGGAACTTGTCTGGCAGTCGATATAAAAAATATTTTGAGTTAAAGTGAAAACGGAAATTTGTCCGATTTCGTCTGAAATTTGTTTGTCCCAAATTTTAAAATCCGAAAAGAGTCCGGTAGAGTACGGAACTTGTCAGGCATATATTTTTAAATCCAAAAGAAGTCCGGTTGAGTACGAAAATTGTCTGGTAGTCGATATACAAATATTTTGAGTTAAAGTGAAAACAGAAGTTTATCTGGTATCGTCCGAAATTAGTCTGACACAAATTTTAAAATCCGAAAAGAGTGCGTAAGGGAATGGAACTTATCCGTCATATATTTTTAAATTCCAAAATAGTCCGGTTGAATACGGCATTTGTCCGGCAGTCGATACACAAAAGATTTAGAGTTAAAGTGAAAACGGAAGTTGTCCGATTTCGGCCGAAATTGGTCTTTTACAAAAGTTTTCCGTTCGTCACATCCGGGATTTGTCCGTTACAAATTTTGAAATCCGGTACAGTTCTGTTATAATAGGTCCCTGCTAAAAAAAACCAGACTAATTTCACTTTAAATTCAGACAAATTTGTTCATAAACAATCGGAAAATCGTCTGGCATCAATTCGATTTAGTCCGCTGAATTTCTGATATAAAATTTCAATCCGAAATAAGTCCGGTGAAGTATGAAATTTATCTGGCACTTGAAATTTAATTAAATTTTAGTCAAAATAAATCGGGTAGTACGGTTTTGGCCGAAATCTGTCCACCGCAAAGTTTTCAATCCGTTATAAGTCCGTTATAAGTCAATAATTTGGCTGGCACTTAGAATTTAATTAAACTTGAAATACGGTATTTGTCCGTGAATAGTCCACATGAGTACGGAGGATATCCAGAAAATATTTTTCCAGTCCGTAAGCAATTCGGATCCGTTAAGCACTATCTTCCGGAAAACTCAACAGCGACAGTTATCCGGTAGTTTATGAACTAAAACGATATTAAAATATTATTTAAATGAAAATTAGGGTTTCTCTCTTAAGGATTTCATTTGGCTTTTGTAGAAAAATTAACGTAAGCAGACACGTTTCTAATTTGAAAAATATGGTTTTAAAATCCGAAGAGTTTGATTTTATATTAATCCTGATTCTTTTCGGATTTGAAAATATGTACCAAATGCTTACCGTGTATTAATACGGACTGTTCGTGGATTTAAAAAATATGTAGCAAATGATTTCCGTATTGAACTGGACTTTTTCGGATTAAAAAAATAGTGTCGGATTTTTTACGGATTTGAAAAATATTTTACAGATGTCTTTCGTACTCACGCGTGCTACTTCCGGATTTTAAAATATGTGCCGGATGATTATCGTACTGAACCGAACCTTTTTCAAACTAACATAAAATATTGTCGAATGTTTTGCGTACTACTTTATACTATTTCCGGATTTGAAAAACGTACGCCTGTTATTTTTTTTCCAAAACGGACTCCTTTCGAATTTAAAAAATTTGTTCCGGATGATTTTCATACTGATCCGGACTTTTTCCTGACTTGAAGTACGGAACTGTCTTTTATAGGACTAAAAAAGACTTTACACATGTGAGGTCGTTAGGTAAGTCGGTAAGGTTATTGCTTTGCGTGTGACAGGTCTAGCGTTCGAGTCCCCACATATGCGTGCAATTTTTAATTTCTAATACAAGTGCTATAATATTTATAAAATTCATTACCTAATAATAAATATATGTATAAATGTAAGAACTGTAGATTTTAAAATAAATTGTTATAAAATATCTATGCCAGCAAATTTATGTTCAAAACCAGACTAATTTCGAACAGTGCCGGATTAAATTCGTATTTGACTAATTTGTTAGGCCAGATTAAATCCGGACTGTACCAGACTAAATCCGGTTCGTAGTTTTGTAGTCGATTTCGAATCAAGAATATAATTTTCAAAATTCAGTTTGCTTGAAAGTTAAAATTAATCAATTACTCAAAAATTTACTCACAGTATTCTGCCGTACGAAATAAAAACTTAGGTAAGTAACAATACCAGCCTTCCTCTTTACCTAAGTTTTTATTTCTTACAACAGTATTGGAACCGACATTTTAAATTTTGAAAATAGAACTGAACAGCTATAAACTAAACTAAAAGTGAACAAGCGATTTTAAGATTATCTCTATTGTTGAGTAATTGACATTTTCATGTCAAGGAAATATTAGGTTTCCTTGTGGAATATTTTTTCTTAATTAGAATATTTAATTCTCTATATTATTTATATTAAAAAATTGCAATTTTGCGTCACACTGATTTTTTTCCGTCTATCTTTTAATGAAATTTAAGTAGACCACGCGTGGGTTCTTTGTATCTAATTTCTGAGAGCTTTGAACAATAAATTAAAAATATGTGTTGAAATGGTTTCTTCTTGTAGAGTTACGCTGGCATTCCTGTCACTGGGGTGATAGACGAAAAAACAAAAAAGAAAATGGCTTCGAAAAGATGTGGCTTACCTGACAAACCAGATCCCAGATACGCGCACATGAGGCGGCATAAAAGATTTACTGTTCATGGACAAAAGTGGCCTTCACCAAATTTAACTTGGAGGTAATTTTTAAATTATTTTAATCTTTTTTTCACTGTTTGTTTCAACTTTGAAAATCCTAATTGTTATTAAATTCATAAGTTATGTGATTTTGAGAAGGTTGAAATAAAAATTTCTATTAACAAAATCGAATTTAAATTTTCGTGATTAAATTTAAAATGAATGAATTAATATTTAATTCGTTAGTAAACTTGGATTTAACTTGCTACATATTAAAATTGAATCAAAATTAAACCAAAAAAAGGTTCAAACTTATTCATTTCTGATATAGGTCTCAAGCCGGTTAGCTAAAAAAAATTTTCCAATTGTTATATCTCAATTATCCCACTCCCCTAATCCCACATGTGCTACACTATACTTAATATTCAATGAAAACTGAAACAGAAAAACTTATTCAGTCACGAAGAATCGAACCCGGGTCCCTCCAGCTGCCAAGTCCAATAGGCTAGCCCCGGATCTATTACGCGATTGAAAATCCTTAACTTACATTTTTTCATAATTCTTCTTGTAAATAAAATCAACTTTAAAAAAAACTAATTAATTCTATTATATTTATATTTAATATTTATTTTATATTATTTATTTAATATTTATATTATATTATTTATTTAATATTTATATTTATATTATATCAATTTTATAATATATCTAACTGACAATTACTAGAGATTGGCACCTGTGCTGCCTTTAACCTTATTTTTAGGTTCTAGATTGAGCGTTAGAATTTAAAAACAAGAAAAAGACACGTTCTAGATTAGGATTTTCCATTATCTACTGTTGGTTATCTGCTCTCTAAATCCTGAATTAGTAATTATTTACTAATTCAATAGTGAAAAGTCGTTTATCGATTGAAATAGTGAACATTTACTAATTTTTAGTAAAAAACTACTAATCAATTAGTAGAATATAACTATTTTTTAGTAGAAAATTACTATATTCTACTAATTGATTAGTAGTTTTTTACTAAAAATTAGTAAATGTTTACTATTTCAATCGGTAAACAACTTTTCGCTGTTGAATTAGTAGAAAATGATTAATTCAGATTTAGAGAGTGCTGTAGGAATTTGCACTGTTTTATGAAGAGTGTTAAAAAATTTGCAATTGACAGAAAATGAACAATTACTGATAGAGTATATTGTTATTCAAACTCTAATTTTGAATAATAAGAAACTTGCAATCAATAAAAAAATTTATGTATGAAAATCATGAATATAAAAGAGGCAAACTTTTTTTCAATATCGTAATTCAAGTTTTCTTTTCTATTTATTTTAATTATCGATATTATTTCAGAAAAACACAATCGGAGGATTTAAAATGATCACCAAAATCATACAATAATTGGTCAAATTAAAACTATCAGTACTAATTTTTTTTTAGAAAATTCCGATTATCTACTGTAGACGATTATATATACTGTAGGGTAGTTTCCCCTATATAATTGTCCTTCTAGGGTCTTATTTTGCTCTTCTTTATTCGATCGTAGATAATTGCTACTCATTTCCATAGCCTGAAATTAAAAAAAACGAGTATCGCTAAACTGTGCAAAAGTTATTTTTGAGTTGCTTCAAGAAAATTGATTTTATGAAATTTTAAATTTAGATCCGTACTTGGGTGTTTCAGATTTTGATTTTAGCACAGTGGGACAAAAAGTGGTTCTTCGTCTCAAAATTCTATCGAAGGCCCAAATATTATCGGATTTTAAAGTTTTTTTTAAAATACTTAGTAAGATTTGCTTATCAAATGAAGCTGCAGATAAATACCGATTCTTTACAAATAACCTAGAAAAATGTAAATTTTTCAATGTCAAACACTTTTTTTTGCTAAAATGTTTTATAAAAAGCGTTTCTACTTGGAAAGAGACTAACAAATAACTTAAAAAATTCAAGATATGCATTTTGAGTACCACTCTACTAATTTGAATTGATGCTTGTTCAAAAATTAAAGATCGTGGATTGCAAATATAAATACTAGAATCTCATTTAATCTCTTTATTTTACAAACATTTCTCAAAAATTAAATTTTATTTTATTTTATTTTTATTTTATTTTAGAAATACATATACGGGTAACTAAGACCCATTATACACTTGTGAAGTGCCAATTTAGATTAAAAATTAAACACAAAAATAAGACCTCA
>WNHD01004985.1:0-10644 GCA_011057455.1 Ganaspis sp. Gsp50 | reverse complement strand
AACTCTTCAGTATTTTTGAATATTTTAAAGTATTTTGAAGCATTTTGAAGTAATCTGAAGTATTTCAAAGTAATTTTAAGTATTTGCAAACATTTTGAAGTATTATTAAGATGTCTGAAGTATTATTGTTTAAAAATTATAAAAAAAAAACTTATTGAAAATTAGGTGAAAAGAGGGAGAAATACTTGATTTTATATGTTTTAGGGGATTTACTTTAAAAAAAGGGGAAAATAAGGGGAAAAGGGGAAAAATATGGGATTAGGTAAAAAAGGGGACGAACTGTGATCCCCGATTATTGTTTCTCTTTGGAATGACAAACCAGAAGTTATTTTGACGCCTCTGAAGTTGACTTGTGGGGCACGTGCCCCCCTTGCCCCCTACCTTAAATTCCGTACGGACTACATGTATTACAGATGTTATTTAACAGGTTAGGCCTTAATAAGGCCGTAAGCTTGTTACCCAATGGAGTTGAATAACTTTCTCTGTACGGGCGAGGATTCAAACCAAGCGGCCTTTGAACTATGAAAAAGAATAGTCGCATCTTCATTAGCATTCTCATTCTTGTATTTAATAAAATTAAACAACTAAATTCCACTATTTACCATAGAAATTGTCTTTTTTTCACATTTGAACATAACAGAGTTGTAACTTTTAAAAATTAACAAGAAATTAAAAAATCAGGAACGGTAATGTCAAGAATAACGTGTTGAGATTAAAAATAAATGCTTAAGGACAGAAACTTGAACGTAAACATTTTTTTTTATTTCTTTACATTTAGGTAAGAAGTAAAATTATAAAATTTGAATGCAATTGAAAAAATGCCTCGATTAGTAGAAAAGGACATTCTTATTTGAAAATGTTTATTATTAGCCATTAGATGTCTCGTGATGTAATATAAACATAATAGTTACATCACTTTTAATTAAAGAAGAAAAAAGTCTAGACGAATGTAATCTCTTTGAGATTTGAAATTAGTGGCGTAAAGTTTTACTATGTATTACTTTATTGTGAATTAAAAATGTATTCTCTTTTATGAGATTTTTGCCACTTTCAAAAACCTTTTCAAGAATTCATTTTCTGCATCGACTGTTCGTATTTCTTCAATGAGGGAAACAAAAGTACAAAATAAATTCTTATAATATTATTATAATTAAAACTATTTTTATAAGTTCGTATTAATTCAGATTAGTTATTATAAACAATAAAATTATTGTATTGTTATTCCATCAATTACAATTTCATTTTCAATTTCATTTTTTTTTGCAAATTAAAGATTTAATTATCAATTATGCTTTTTCTTAAGAATTGATATGAAGTTGAGTGTGTAGATACATGATTTCAGTTCAAATCAAATCGACAAAATGGAATTCACGAGAACAAAGATGTTTAAATCACAGGTTTCTCGAATTAAAACTTAATTACAACTGCACTGATTAAGGCTAATTGCTTCGCAGTTTGTGATAACATTAAAAAATTTCTTCTTTCTCCCTGATATTTTATTCATTTTTGCGAAATGAGATTAGCAGCGACTACACGTACTAGATTAATTAAATTGATTATATTTCGCATTATTTCTTGTTTAATTCATTTGTACTTGATAACGTAAAACAATGTTTAATTGTAAGGTAAAAAATAATCCAATAAACATAAATATATTAACGATCATTATAAACATATTAAACATATTAAAAATATCAAACATATTAAACATATTAAACATATTAAACATATCAAACATATTAAACATATCAAACATATTAAACATGTCAAACATATTAAACATATCAAACATATCAAACATATTAAATATATTAAACAATATACTCAAAAAATTAAAAGAATTTTTAGAAACGTACAATAACGTTGAAACAACTACTGTCGATTTCCATTTTTTAGAGGGAATTTTTATTGTCTTTTTTAGTGTAAAGTTTTATTCATTTTCGAAGATTAAGAGAATACTAATGAAGAAAAAAATGGCGAATAAATTATATTCTATTATATATGTATACTTGTATATAATAGTAATTTTTAACTTGACCTGTGACATAATAAAATTTCGTAATCAATGCTGCGGTTTGTAAACAAAAATTATTTAATTATTCTTGACTTCACGTGAAAATTAAAATTTTCTTCTTTCTAATTCTACATTATAATACAAAACTTTTCTTTGCTGATTTACTATCAGAATTAAGTACCAACATTTACATATTTCTTCTTCACAAAAAGGATTTTACTTTTAGTTCTCAAAGTTTTCACAGAAAAACAAACTCCTTTTTCAATGCATCATCTGTTAATTCCAAGATAAATTGGAATACTACAGGCATATGACTGTAAAAATTCAAGTTTATCTTTAAATTTAACATGTAGTCTTTCCTGTGTTCTGATTTTCTGAATATTTTTTAAGCCCAAATTGAATGAATAAATAAAATTGAAACTCCAAAGAAAAAGAAAATTAAAACAAAAAATATGAAATAAATATAAAATATAAATTTTGAACAAAATATATGTTATCGCACATATGATACATATAGATATATACACAAAAAAAGAAAGTCTTAAACCGTTTACACAATCAGTTAATTTTGTGGCTTAAAACAAGACCAAAAAAATTGTTCATAAAACAAGACAAAAAAATTGTTCTTAAAACAAGACCAAAAAAAATTGTTCTTAAAACAAGACCAAAAAAAATTGTTCTTAAAACAAGAACAATTTTTTGAACTTATAATCAGTCCAAATTGACACTTATGTAAACGGTTCCAGCCAAAAATGGGCTGAAAACAATACTTCCTCTTTTCAGTGTATGTATGCCATAGAATAAATACATAATAATAATATAATAAATAAATAAATATGAATATAAGTAAATATAAATTTATGAATACATTTAAAATATAAAAATTATTAAAATATTAAAATTAACGTATTCTTAACGTATTATTAAAATTTTTGTTTTGTTAAAGATTAAAGTTTTTACAACATGTAATTATTGACGTATTAACAACATATTATTATCAATTCACAAATGGATTATTACAAAGCAAACCTTGTTAAATTATTATTATTATCGAGAATTATCATTGTAAAACCACAAACTATCAGTTATGAATACAATTTTTGTGGTTTACTGTATTCATAGAATTTTAGTTCATCAACATATTTTTTTTCTTTTGTGAACTCTATGACCCGCAGATATCTGTTTATCAATATTTCAATGACATGAGTATTATTTTTAGCAACAACAATAACTGTATAAAATTATATTGCCTGGAAAAATCCTATAACGAAAGAGGGAAATTACCTCTCAAATCTTTCAGAGAACTCTTCCAGAAATTACAAAGAAAAATAATGTCTCTACAGAAAAAAAACCGATACAAATGTTGCAGTTACAATTTAACAATTTATTGTTTAAATTTTAATCTAATTGATGAATTACACAAACGAACTTTTATTTTTGACAAAATCTTGATAAATACACATTGATTCATGAAAATATTCTGATGATTGTACATTCATTCGTAAAAAAATTCTGAGGATTGTACAATGATTCGTAAAAATATTCTGATGATTGTACATTCATTCGTAAAAATATTCTGATGATTGTACATTGATAAATGAAAATGTTTTGATATTATTAACAATTGATACTGATTAAAATTAAGTTAAAATGCTTAAAATAGTTAAGTGCCCTACACGATATTCAATTTCAATGAAAATAATTAACGAATCTTTCTCTTTTTGTTTTAGATGAGGTGTACAAAAAGATTTATGGATAACTTTTTAAATCGATCTTTCTACAAACTTGGCTACTTTGTTGGAGAACATCCAGGATATTTTATAATAATCCCCATCCTCTTAGCCTGCATCTGCTTCACAGGATACCAAAGAATCGAATATGAAATGGATCCAGAATATCTTTTCACACCTATCAACGGTCCGGGCAAAATAGAACGATCCATTGTCGAAAAATATTTTAAAGTCAATTACACGCATCAATTTAATCTCGGCCGTATTACACGACCAGGTAAACTCAATATTTTCATAATTATAATTTTACGTAAAACGTTGGACGCCCAAAACGTTAAAAGCATGCCAAAAATTGTCAATCATTTAATACAAAAGTATCAATCTTTTTCTTAATGAGAGCTATTATTATAAAAAAGCTATTATAAAAATATAATCAAAGGGTGACAAACAAAAAGTCCATTTAATGTTGTAAATAAATTATTAAAATGAATTAAAAGAATGAATTTGACTAAGTAAATTGCAATAAAATGCTAATTAAATTAAAATAAAGTTTATGCTGAATAAATAAAAATAAAGTTGATACTAAATACAAATACTAAATACAAATACTAAATACAAATACTAAATACATTAAAACAAATATAAAAGAGAATTAAAGTAGTTTACAGAGATTTTTTGAAGAGATTAAATTCAAAATTGTTCAATTACGTTTTCTTTAATTCAGGTCGTTTCGGTCACGTGATAGTGGTACCGAAAGATGGAAATCCAAATATGTTAAGAACTGATATTTGGAAAGAACTGCGAATTCTCGATGAAATTATTAGAAATACAAGTATAACATACGAAGACCAAACATACTCATTCGATAAAGTATGTGCGCGATGGCAAAATAAGTGTGTTGAAAACGACATTCTAAACCTTCATCATATAATTCAGTGAGTAGAATTTTCTAAGTTGCCAATTAAGCCAATTGTTCCAAATTTTAATTGGATTTTTATCCCACATTTTTTAAAAAATTTTTGAAAACATTCGGAACCTTTTTTTCCAAGTCATTGTTGGTTTCAATCTTTTTTAGTCATTATTTCTAAATTTCTTTTTCGGTCCACAAACACTTTATATATCTCAAAAGAGTTATTATAATAAAAGAGTTATTATAATAAAAGAGTTTATTATAATAAAAGAGTTTATTATAATAAAAGAGTTTATTATAATAAAAAATTAATAAGAATAATTGAAATTGCATGCTGGAGAATATAACATGAAAAAAAATTAATAAGAATAATTGAAATTGCATGCTGGAGAATATAACATGAATAAACAATGCTTCCCTATGAGGAAGCAAAATGAATGTAAAATTGAAACGAAGTGATTACAATAATTGTAATTATTCGAATTTAATTGTAATTTATTATGAATCAAATTTCACAAAGACAAGGACTGATTTACGGTTTAAATTTATTTAATTTATTTACGGTCTAAATTTATAAAACAGAAATTAGAATCATTCGTTCAGAGAAAGGTCCTTTTGACGCAAAAGAAATTTTGACCTAATTAGAATTTCCAAACATACTTACTTTTAGATGCATGCGTTTCAGGCAAGAGAATGTCTTTCTCACAATTAATCTCGTTTTGATACACATTATTAATTATTTTATTATTATATACAATTCATTGTTAAAATAAATTACATTAAATTACATTAAATTGCATTAAATTGCATTAAATTGCATTAAATTGCATTAGATTGCATTAGATTAAATTAAACATTGATTAAAATAGAAAATAATTATGTCTGAAAAATAGTATGTAAAAGGATCTTTTTTGTTCCGGAATCTTTTTTTTTTACTCTTATAGTCACTACAAAATTGTTATTTTTAAGTTTTCCCCATTCCGTTCTTTATGCATACATTTATGCATACAACAAAATTACATACAATCATTAACAATGATTGTTAAACACACGATTTCGCTAATATGAGAAAAATGAAAATTTTCAGTGATGTGGAAACTTTACAATTAAATTTAACATTCCCGTTGATGTTCAATCCAGCCACATGGGAAGCCCATCTTTTCCCAGTTTATTTTGGCGGGAGTATTATAAATGAAGATTTAACAATTTTGTCAGTACCGTCAGTGCAACTGGCATATTTTCTCATCGCAGGAAATAAGCGTCAAGATACAATGTGAGTATTTTTTACAAAAATGCGAGCTTAAATGTTTAGTTTAGTAAATGTATAGTACTTTTTTAGTATTACCAGGGTTGCTACTATTTTATCCAAACAAAATTCCATGACTTTTCCAGGTTTTTTAGATCAAAAATACTATTTCTCCATACCTCCTTAAAACATGATCTATATATAAAGAAGTAGTCAATAAAAAGTAAAGAACTATCTATTAAAAAGTAAAGAAATTTAAATTATAGTACATTTTATTAAATACGATTATAATGTATCATTAACACCCATTTTAAACTTTATTTTAATATTATTAACAAAGCTTTTTGAACAATAAAAACTTGAAAACTAATAACTTTTATATAAAATAATATTTTAGGACAGATCTGAATTTTTAAAAAACGTAGATTAAAAATTTCCTTCATTTGAACGTTCGGAACTTTATCTGCATATTCAAAAATTAAAATTTAAGAGAAACTACAAAAGCTGGAAAAGAATGGAAATACAAGAAAATATTTTTTGTAAATAATGAAATTAAAAACAATTTTAGAAAATAGAGTCCATGAAAAAAAGAATAATATAAAAATAATAATAATAAATAAAATTGAAAAGATCTATAAAAGAATGAAAAAATCTATGAAAAGTACGCCACTGAAGTTCGCAACGTTTTTTTTTCTTTTTTGAAAAATAACAAAACAATTTTATCTGCTTTTGATTTTTTGGATATTTATTCGCAACTTTCAATGAGTCTATTTTGCATGACCTTTTTACAAAAATGATAAATAAATTATAGAAAAATAATTAAATAAACAAAAATTTGCTTTTTAGTTTTTTATAAACGAAAAAAACGTTGCAAACTTCAATATCATTGAAAAGCGAGAAAATTGAAGAAAATGGACTTAAAAGTTCAAAAAAATCCAGGAAATTAATAAATAAACAAATAAAAGAGAATTTAAGAAAATAAATTAAATAATTATATGATTGATTCAAATTTTCCCAGAATTTTTGACGTCAAACTTCGCCCCCAGCGTAGTGAATGTCCAAATTTTTTCACAGTTTTCAATTTTTTAAATCATATGATAATTCCCTTCCGAAATATTATTAAATAGATGATTAATTTCGATCATTGGAAGGTAGAAAAAATACTAAAAACATAGTCATATGTATTTTTATATTAAGTCATTGCAAATTGTCATTTGACTTAATATAAAAATACATATGACTGTTTTTTTGTATTTTTTCTACCTTCCAATGATCGAAATTAATCATCTATTTAACAAAATAAATTAAACATGTCGAGAAATTATTAAAAGATCTAAAAATATTTGAAATTACATGAAAAACCTTAACAAACAAAATAAGAAATTTAAACAGAAAGTCAAGGTCTTTGAAAAAGTAAGAAAATGTAAGGAAAAATGTAAGGAAAAAAATAAAGGAAATAAATGAAAAAATATACAAAAATAAAAATTTATGAGAGAATGTCAAAAACTTGGAAATGTTAACAACTAATGGAGAAACTAAATAATTGGTAAAAATCTATTGCAAAACGTGAAAATGTAAAAAATAAATAAAAAGTCTACTTAAAACAGAACACGAGAAAATTTTTATCAAGGATAAAAAAATGTTACCAATTTCAATAATATAAGAAAAAGATATAATCTAAAAAACGGAAAATCTATTGAATGGTCTTAGAAATAGACGTTAAAAAAAATAGTCTGAATAAAAATAAATAAATTAATACAAGAGAAGATCTAGAAAAAAATTATTTAAAAAAAATTATAAAATTAAATTAAACAGTAGTCTTTTAAGAAAGGAGAGAATTTTAAAAAATTACAATTTAATTAAGAAATTCTTTAAAATGTAAAAGAACAATAGAAATTATGAAAGAACGAAAAAATCAATTAGAATTTTAAGAAAAAATTATAGACTAAAACAAATTAAACTTTGAATGAATTTAATTTTAGTCTTTAAAATATTTAGGTCGAATATACATGTAAATTGAGAATGAATTAAAATTTTCACAAAACTAGATTTGAAGCAATAAAAATTAGGATTGAAATTTTAATTAATTTCAACTTAATTTAATTTTAATTAAGAAAATTTTGGATTAATTGCAATTTAAATTGACTCAATTTGTGGTTGGTTGAAATTCCAAAGAATTAAAATTTAGATCGTATAAAATTTGGATGAAATATATAGTTTGAATCTATTAATATTTTAACAAAATGTAGCTTAGATTAATTAAGAGAAGATGGCAAAGAATTAAAATTTTGAAAAATATGACAAATTAACTCAAAATTATTTGAATAGGTAAAGGGATTTGAAAATTAAAATTTTAAATTTTAAATTTAAAGGGATTAAATCAATAAATTCGAAAAAATTGTGAAGAGAAAAAAGAAGGAGAAAATACAAGAAAACAGATATACATGTATCGAACAAATATATCATTTTCCAGATAATTTTTCATTTTCCCTGACTTTTCCCTGACTTTTCCATACCAAATAACATTTCCTGACTTTTCCAGGTTTTCTAGGTTTCCAAAAAGCGTAGCAACCCTGATTACTAAACGTAAAAACCCTACCAAATTTTATTAAAATCGGCTTTTCAAATCATATATAATTCAATTTTTTGCTCCAATCTTTATAGACTCAAAAAACGTTTATTTAAATTTGATGATTTATTTATTTGATGGTAAAAGAAATTTATGTTCCATTCAAACAAACTACTACTAACGAAAATAATGTTTCTCAACAAAAGATTTGTTTAAAACTCAATTTGTTTGTAAATTATTCACCAAAATCATAATCTTTTTTTCTTCGCACATTAAAAACTTCTTTTTCTTTCACGAATATCTTCTCTGAAGGAAAATGAAATTACAAAAAAAAACTTTTGAATTTGATTTGTATTGAAACCGAAAACATTTTTTCTAAACTTTTGAATTTGATTAGTATTGAAACCGAAAACACTATTTCTAAACTTTTGTAGGGTTTCTTCTTGTTTATTTTTCATAATTGTTTTAAACTTTGAAAATTAAGTCAAATTTTAAAAGTCAAAAATGAGCCCAATTATGACTAGATTTTTGTTTCGATGCTTTTTACTATTGATGTCAGAACTAAAGTAAAGGGTACCTTTAAGTCATCAACTTCAGTCCTGACATAAAATCAAAAATCTTGTAAAAATTAGGTTAATTTGACTTAATTTTCGCTGTCGACTGGCCCAATAGAAATACGATTAAAAACATAATTTTGCAAATTTGCAGAGGTTCTCTTTGGGAAGAGGAATTCCTTAATGTTGTTGGCAAAGCGGAAAATGAAAGTGCTTTTAATCACATTAGTGTTGCGAGATTCGCTTCCAGATCCCTGGAGCTGGAATTGGAAGCGAACACAAAAACGGTGGTGCCTTACTTCACGAGTAGTTTTCTATTCATGGCCATTTTTTCCGTTATTACCTGCATGATGACAGATTGGGTTCGAAGCAAGCCGTGGCTCGGCTTTCTTGGAAACCTTTCAGCCATCGCAGCAACTACTGCCGCCTTTGGATTCTGCATCTACTTAGGGGTGGATTTCATCGGTCTCAACTTGGCCGCGCCCTTCCTAATGATAGGTGAGTGATGAATTTCTCTTTTCTAATTGCAAGAACCTGCCTCTACTTTCTTACCCAAGTTCCCAACCATTTCCCAACCAAAATTAACAGAAACCCTACTTTTAACTAACCCTATTCTTACACTGATGGTCAATTTTCTTTGACTTCGTTTTCTCTAATGACTTCGGATTCTTTCGGAACAATCTGGTCTGGGTCTTTAAATAATAATCATCATAATAATGACAGGGATCACAGTCGTTTTTTCGTTCAATTTTACACTCAGAAAAAAGTTTCTTTTGATTTAAAGAAATTATTTTCTTTGACTTTTCTGATTTGGATCAAAGAAATTTCATTTAAATCAAAAAATGTTTCTTTGAATCAAAAACATTCTTTTTAAATCAAAAAATGTTTTTTTGAATCAAAAACATTCTTTTTAAATCAAAAAATGTTTCTTTGAATCAAATAAAATTTCTTTGATTCAAAGAGATTTTTTTTTTATTTAAAGAAATTTCTGCCTTAAATCAAAGAAATTCTAGTATTGATATATAGTCAAAGAAATATCTTTTTGAATTAAAGGCATAAATTTGTTTGAAACAAAGAAAATTTCTTTGAATTAAAGAAAATTTTTTTAAATGAAAGAAAAATGAAATTTGAATCAAAGATACAAGTTAAAGAAAGTTATTTCTTTCAATCAAAAGATATTTTTTTCTCAGTGTAGGTGCAAAAGGGGATTTTTAATTTTAAAAAAGGGGATTTTAGAAAAAGGAAAAAAGGATAAGATTGTAATATTTAAGAACTTAAAGAACGTAATAAGTAAACAATTTTTCCATTAGAAAAAAAGACAAATTTTTATGATATTTTGTATTTGAGTGTGTGTGTGTGTGTGTGTGTGTACTCTCTAAATTTTTATCAGTAGAAAACTACTGATTCATAGCTAAAATTGAGCAGCAGAGCTACTGATAAAATTAGTTAAATTCTGACATTAGAATTTAACTGATGTATCAGTGATAAAACTGGTTACTGATACACTGAAAGAAAATATTTAAAAAATTTCAATAAACGCATTGTACTTTTTAATATAAAAGTAACGATTTAGGGAAAACGGTAAAAAATGAGAAAAATTAGTATAAAAATATTAAACGTT
>WNHD01004984.1:0-10645 GCA_011057455.1 Ganaspis sp. Gsp50 | reverse complement strand
CTCCTAGAAGTAGGCGGAGCATCTGCAAGTACCTCCTCTGAGTAGGCGGAGCCTTTTCAAGTACTTCCTATAAGTAGACGGAGCCTTTGCATATACCTCTCCTAAGTAGGCGAAACCTCTGCAAGTACCTCCTCCTAGTAGGCGGAGCCTTTGCAAATACCTCCTCTAAGTAGGCGGAACCTGTGCAAGTACTTCTTTTAAGTAGAGTTGTAACTAATTCATGTTTCACTATTACTAACTGCAAATTTAATAGTCAGGATTTTCGTAACTCGGAACTTGAGTGATAAAAATTCACGTCGTTAGCTGCTAGATACGTGTCTGTAGATTCTCTCTCTATGGCCGATTTAGATAAAATTTAGTATAATTTTGGTATTTTTTGAATTATTTGGGAAAATAATAAAGTGTTATTTGGGAAGTTGATTTCTTCTGTGAGTCCATATCGACCGAGAAAGAATTGGCGCCCACGGATGTAAATGGAAAAGCCGGAGATGGTGGAAATTATTTTTAGGTTTAATAATTCACTTTATCTTTCACTTATCTTTAATTATATTTAAAATAAAAGCATAATAGTAATTTGTTGTACTAAAAGTTATTTGAAATAAAAATAATATGAAAGAAGGACGTCCTTTTCCTAAAGTGAAACTGCATATTAGAATTCCTTTGCTTACATGCGAGACAAGATTTCAAATTGAAGAAACTGAGAACAGTTCTTCAATCTAGAGCAATGTTGTGATATGTAATAAAGGTGACAGAACTGGATATTTTTATTTTATCAAGATTTCCTGAACTTGAATAAGTACTCCAGACTTCCAGTCTAAAAATTTTATTTATTCAAACAAAATGACAAGTTTCAAGTTCTATGCTGCATCCAATAGAATCACTAAAGTGTAAAATTCCTCCTCGCGCTGCAAAAATTTTTGAAAGTTTATTTATTTAGATTACCTGAAACGCTAAGTCTGTCTTTTTAAAATCGTTTTCCTAGGTGTTCTTAAAATTTGTAAAATTTGCTAGTAATTATGTTTGTGGAATAGTATCACCATACGCTTAACAATAAAATAATCCTCTAATCCTAAGATAGAAAATTTGCTACTGAGAAAATTCTCACTAGTCAGCTATCCACTTTCAGAAATTAGATCCTGACGCATTGAGTAATGAAATATCTGGGCATCTGGAATAAATTTTGCAGCACGAAAGCAATCACGGCCGCACACTCAGTTGGTTTAACACTAGGTGAAAAATATGGTGGAAAGCAATACCAGCGTTCGCTGAAATTTCATTTTATTGAAAAAAATCTGCGTCTCCATTTTCCGCGGATAAGGGTCACCGCACACCGTTTCATATTGGTTTTTCCTCGATCCGGTGGTGTAACCACAGTCCCAATTTTCCTACGACCATTAGATTTTAATTTCGCTCACATGAGCTTACGTTCGACACAAAAATATAATTCCAAGTATTCTCAAAAGGAAATTACAAACGAATGTTAATAACGAATAACAAATAGTGGAATTTGAATAGATTTTTGAAAAAAAATTTATTTTTATTTTATTTTTTATTGTATTTAGATATACATTCTCCGTAATCCATAAAGGACCATAAATGGGTAACGAGAGCATGAACATAAAATAAACATGAAATAACATAAAATATTCCAATATACACATACACAGTGAAGAAAATTTATTTATTATTTCGAATGTTTACAATATAATTATTTACACAGTTTAGAAATGTGGGTGGGGAAAAATTTAAAATATCAAAATTAGTATCCACATTCAAGTCTTTGTACATTTTGTTTATTTAAAGACACGCAAAGAAAATCGGCGCATTAAAATTGGCAGAGGTATCTTTTCCTGTTAAATAGAAAGGTCCAACTGGAGAAAAAAAAGAATTTCAGAAATGATACATATTAATTCTCATCAACACACTTTAAATAAAAAAGAGGATGCTTTTTCTCTAAATAAAATCTTTTTTCCTCTACGGAAATCGTTGGATTCATAATCAATTTCTTTTCAATAATCAACAATCAATTTCTATACCGTTGTTATTGTTTGCGTTCATTGACTTCTGAATCTAATGACCTCCCTCTTCTTCGTTTTATATAGACGTTTAATTTGCTAATTTTACCTTAGTTGTTCAAATGACACTCGACAAAATGTCCTCATTATATTTCGTCTCGTTATATTTATTTATCATTATTTTATAATTTTTTGACGTGTTAAAACATCCGATGTTTAACTAATTAGGTAAAATTACCATTTTATTTATTTATAAAAAATTTTTTATTGTAAAACTACTGTGTGATTTACTCTATGTGCATTAACGAAGTGTTTTTTTTCAAAATAAAGTTTTAGCCTGATGAGGTTAGCGAACCCTAGCTAACGAAACGTCGCTATTTAAATAAAAATTTTTATTTACACCTTCCTAAGATCACTCAATTTCCAATATATACTAAAAGACTAATTATTTTAAATAAGATCACTGCTGCCATTATAATTCGTCTTTCTTGTAGTGTAATAAAATGAAATATTGAATAGTTACAAATAAATAAAAAGGCAAATGGGAGCAGAAAATAAAAGAATATTTAGAGAAAGAGTTTTGAACCAATTTTGAAAAGAGCTTTTGTTTTTCGAAAAAGTCAGTGAAAGAGACGGTATCTACATTTATGAACCGGAATCGACGCCAATAAATGTGAAAGTATCGGAAATTCGTTTTGCATTCTGTTGCCTCACGGTGGTAACTGCTCCCAACACCTCTGCCTTTCTTTTATTCTAACCCGACGGCTCTTTACTCTATTTCTATTTTCCAATCGAGTCCTCACGCCCCAATTCCAGTCTCCCCCTCAAAGCACATTCTGGCTCTTTTTGTCCTACTCCATCTTCTTTACACTCAATCGTTTAATTTTATTTCCCACCCGACAGTGCACAATTTTTACCTGCTACATTCAAACAGAAATGAAAAAGTTATCAGGTCGCTTTTAATTATTCAGAATTAAGTCGCTCGATTTAATTTAATTTCTACCCAACGGATTCAATTTCGCTATACAAATTTTATTGAATTCCAGATACATTTCAAATAATTAGAATTTAATTCAATTTTCAGAATTGGAATTTCCGAACCAATTCTGGTTCACTCGTTGCATTTTCTTTTCTGTAAAATAATTCGGCTTGTGTTTCACAATCGTGATTGTCTTTCAAATAGGCGCCAGTTCCGATGAGTTGCAGATCAACAGAATTTTTGTATTTTTCAAACTGACTTAAATCTTGATCATCGCTTTTGAATTTCAATGACCAGGTGGCAAACGGACTGAACAGAAAATGATAAAGCAGTATTGTACTATTGTCATTCAAGGTTTGAAATTGAGACACGAAGGTCGAACTCTCAGATGTGAGGAGATACACATTTTCTTGACATCTGTAATACGAATTTCCTCTGTGGGTTAAAATTACACTGAAATTTGTCAACAGGAGGTCCAAATCTTTTTGAAAATTTGCATCCCTGTGTTTTAATCGAAGACCAATTGTTGCAAATTTAACGGCACTGATTTCCTTCCATACTCTGCTCTCCAGAATAATTTCTTCCCCCGACAAAAAATTCCCAATTTCTTGCTTGAAATCTTCATTCCTCCAATCATAGAAACTGGGATATTTCCCAGAGGGTGAAAACTCTGTGAGTATGAAATTTTCGAGACTTTTTTCTTCAACCGACTGCTTCATGTGATCCACAAGTTTATCAATTTGCTCCACCAGAGAATCGGAATTATTTATCATCATCAAGTTTCTAGATACACCGTCCCAATCTTTTACTAAAGGTTCCAGATTCTTTTTGACGTACGGAAAGCTGTATTGTATGAATTTTGTCATCGTTTTCGAGAATAGACTGAAAATGCCATTATTTTCTTTGCTTAACTCTAGCAAAGCCCATTTGTAACTTAGATAAGCGTCGCTTGTCAGATGAAATTTATCTTTTACTATTCTGTTGAGATAAAAAAGTTGAGACAGCATTTGTCGTAAATCGTCCGTCGATTGTCGGAGATCTCTTGCAAAAAAGTCATAACTGCCGTTATGCCAATCTCTGTAAGTTATGAAACTCACCTCCATATTGACTTGGTCTAAAAAATAATCTAGTACCATCAGTTGAGTTCTCCGTATCTTCGGAATCAATTTAATTGAGTCTTCCGTCATCCCTAGCTTTATTCTAAATTCGGACACGCTAGGAAGAATCTCCTCGAAAAGGGTCTTTCTTAAATCTTCTAGATACTTAAAATTTTCTTCAGAGTCCGAAATAGCTTTTCCAATTTCATTCAACTTAGTAGCGAATCTTTCGTACGATTCTCCTAAAACTTGTGCACATTTTGAATCTAATTTTAGATTCTGAATAACTTGTAATGGAATTTCGTACCTGGTATCATTTCCAGATAAAAGATTCAATTTTCCTTCTTCTTCTAAAAGGATTTCAATTTCCCATTTAAAAGGCTCTTTTTTTATCCAGTAAGACGATGTCAGATTTTTGGATAAATTTTCTAGGAGAAAAGAAAGTCTGCTCAAAGCTTCAGCGTCTTCTGGGTTCTGGACCATTTTTGTTTTTTCTTTTATTAAACTTGTGTGGTTCTTGATAATATCCACCCGTTTATTAATATAAGTTTCATACCGCTTGCGAACCTCTTGATAAGGGTCTTGAATCTCTGCTGGTATTAAAAGCGCAAAGTTATTTTTTTCGTTTCTTGCGCTTGCCATAGATGAGTGGTACAAATTCGAGGTGAATATCATTAACGACATCGGGATAGCAAACTCGATCCCAAGTTTCAAAAAGTAAAGACTTTGGAGAGAGAATCTCTCTTCGAATTTTTTTTCCAACTGTTTGTATCTTGTGTCATCTTTGGATATTCTAGCTTCACTTATCAATCGCTCTATCCTTTCCTCTACATTTGCCACAAAGTTATCAAATTTCTCTTGAATTTCTCGACTCAAGTTTCGGATCTCCGCAGATTTATATTCAAGTGACGCTTTCACGGATAAAATTTCCTCCCTTTGATGAACTCTTTCACGAATCTCATTTCGTTCCTTTATTCTCTCTTTAAGATCCTCCAGGTCCGTGTTTAGATCAATTGATTCGTTTAACTCCTCACCCGAAATTTTTACCGACAAATCCTCTTCCAAATTTTCTAAAATTTCATCGTATTCAGCAGTCTTTTCGACAAGTTTTCGATTCTTTTGATAATCTTTCAGTCTTTGGTGCAAAGATTGATAAAACTTTTTCTTTCCGCATAAGAGGGATTCTAAATAGTAGTATTCATTAACGAAAGCTAGGGTGGTGAAGGAATTTTTAACGATGCTTTGATTTTCTAAGAGATTGTAAAAGTTTTGAAAATTCGTATCATTAGAAAATTGATTGAGAAGGTACCATTGAGCGTAAACTTTAAAGTCGTTTATAATTTCGAAAAATTTGGGTTCTTTTTGGGAATATCTGATAATATTTGAATTTTTAATGGGTTTTTCTTTAAAGACGAAGTTTTTGTCACCGTTTAGTTTGTATTGTCCATTATTTGCTGAATCAGATGATGATAAAATTTTGATACCGTTTCCTTTTGGGTTCTCTAAATCGATTATCATCACTTTTTCGACACCCTTGTCTTCGATATCTGTTTCTTCAACTTTATCATCATCTGTTTTTTTAACTTTACCATCACCTGCATCTTTAACTTTATCATCATCTGTTTTTTTAACTTTACCATCACCTGCATCTTTAACTTTACCATCATCTGTTTCTTTAACTTTACCATCATCTGCGTCTTTAACTTTACCACCATCTGCTTCTTCAACTTTACCATCACTAATTCCTTCAATTTTCACATCATTAGCATTTTTTGCTCCAGTTTTACCATCACCTTGTTTAGCTTCCTCTGATCCGTTTTGGCAATTCTCAGTGCAATTTTTGTGAACATGAGTTGGGCCTCTATTTCCTCCGTTAGCAGAGATAGTGAGCTTTTCCGCATTGATAAAACTTTTACCAACTCCATAAAAACGTCCAGCTCGTCCTCCAGGTAATCCAGATTTCCCATGTGCGCCGTTATAATTCCCTTTAATGGTTCCTTTCTCACTCTCCTGAGCTACTTGTGGAGCACCATCTAGAACTATTCTTCTCTCTCCCTCCACAACCCATCTTGGTGAAATTACAACCATGTTCAGTTCTTCCCCAACTTGATCCAAATCTCTATCAATAATTACTTTCTCTGTTGCAAAGAGTTCCACAATTTTTGGACTTGGTTCAACAGAATCATTGCAAGCTCTATCCTCTTTAAGCAGCACATCACTAAGTTTTAAAACTGGACCACTTATCATCAGTGTCGTTTTGGATATACACACTCTGGATATCATCCTACCATCATTATTAGTAATCTGAAAAAAACCATATGTATAATTCAGAAAATTAGATTAAAATAAACCATGTTTTAAAACATTAAACTATTTCTTTCAAAGAAAGTAACATTCTACACAAACTTCTTAATAGGACTTAAATTCGTGTTCTTGCGATCTTTCGTTAACGTATCCTTCTTGTTTCCAAAAGGATGTGTTTATCCTAGAATATTCGTTCTCTTTTTTCTTATACTTGTAAGCTGTGTGTTATACTCAAAAATGCTTGGATAGTTATAAAAATAACTATAGATGGTTATAAAAATAACTATAGATGGTTATAAAAATAACTATAGATAGTTATAAAAATAATTATAGATAGTTATAAAAATAACTACCATCGAAAGATAGTCTTCGACACTTTCGAAGACTTGTTATTCATAACCTGTGACTTATTATTTTCATAACCTTCCAAATAATAATAGATAACAATATGCTTTTTTATTGAAAAACCATGGAAAATTGTTTGTAAAACCAAAAATTTTAGTTTTAATAAAACACCCAGAGGTTGAAAAATGGAATTTTAGTTTCGAGAACAATATCAAATGGAAATCACAGTTTCAAATAACCTGAAGGAAAAAATTGCGAAAGAATCAGAATGAGTGCTCTATTTCAAAAAACCTTTTATAAAAAAAACACGGAAAGTTGTTTATAAATACCTACGAAAATTTTAATTGGAAGAAAAAAACCAGAGATCGTTAAATTACACTTTGAGCTGAAAAATTGGAAATTCGAACACCATATCAATTGTCGTAAAGGAAAAAAATACGAAAGAATGGTCGCTCTACAATAAATAAAAAAATATTAAAATAAAAATATTTTTCCTCTTTTGAAAAGACATGGAAATTGAAAACAAATGCATAATGAATAAAATAAATCGCAAAATAAATGCGATTTTGTTTTATAAAAAAGTATTTCGGGTTTTTTAACGACTCAAAACACACCTTCACTGAGGGAAGCATTGTTTCTCCCAGTGTTGAAATCAGAAAAATTTGAAATTTGAAATTAGATTTTCGAAATTAGAAAAATTCCAGCCTAGATTCCTTTTTGGTCAATTTAACTTACATCCCCTTTATAAAATAGTCAATACCTCTGAACCATTTTTGAAACGCAGAACATCCGCTTCAATGACAATGCACATCATCCAGAAGATAAACCAAAAAATATTCTTTCCTTTTACTTCCATATTTCACTCATTTCATAACAACGAATGACATAAAAGCGCAACAAGACTGCTACTATTCAGCTTTATCACACGGGATGTGATGCAACATCGTATCAAACATTTATGAAGGAAACACATTTCCGAAGATTAGACAATGTTTTTGCTGTTAATATTTAAAAAAATAATTTCTAGAAAAAAAATGCTTAAAACGCTTTCCATTATTTATCGACATTAAAAAATATGGCCCATGTTTGATGACATTTGTCAAGTAATAAAAAATTCAATAATATACGCCCTAAATTTTGACCGTACGTGCAACTTTATAGCCTGCAACATTTTTTCTCCTTTTTTCGTACAATAAAATCGTTCATCTCGTTAAAATTTATGGT
The DNA here is from genome assembly GCA_011057455.1 of Ganaspis sp. Gsp50. Taxonomy (NCBI): domain Eukaryota; kingdom Metazoa; phylum Arthropoda; class Insecta; order Hymenoptera; family Figitidae; genus Ganaspis; species Ganaspis sp. Gsp50. Next base: position 2,681 of record WNHD01004984.1, on the reverse strand, counting down.
ATAAAGGGATATAAATTTGTTTATCCTCTAAAGAATTTTCAAAATTTTGTTATACTTTCGGTGTTATAAAATATTAATTAACGTTCTCATAATAAGTAAATAAATTAATGCGAAAATTTAACTTGTGAAATTATTGGCCTTTGTAAAATATAGAAGCAATAAAGTTTGTTAATTTTCATACCATCCGGTAAATATTCGTAAAAGCGATTTTATTGAGACCTTGATAGGAGTCGACACCAGATTTATCGATTTTACCAAATGCTTTCATTAATAGTGGTTTTTTTCAAACCCTCGCGGTTACTCATTAACGTTAAGTAAATGTCATTAACGTTTTTTTATTTCCCAGAAAAACTTTTAATTATTATTGCTCTAAAAGGTGGGTTTTAAAAATCATTAAATTTAAGATCCTTGATTAAAATGACGTTAGTAGTACTGACGTTAAAATTATTGCTCTTTTAAAAGAATTTTGTGATTAAAAATAATTATAGAAACTGCAGTAAAAAAATATTAATAATTGTTATAACATTTTTATTTTCAAGAAAAGTTAGTACGATCCAAAGATGCTGACGATTCAGAGTCTTGAAGCAATAAATCGTCTATCTTAACATAAATCGACGCTTTTCCACTAAGAAGAGTGCAATAAAAAGCCGCGGATAAGTTTATTGTACTCCGAGATTATTTTCCTTCAGAAAGAACGCTGGTTTATCGAAAAATCCATTTACGTGATTCAAGAATTCAGAGGCTAAATATTCTTCCGTTGTAAAAAATTTTAATTAAAATGTACTTCCATATTTCTTTATTTTTTGAAACCTTTACAAAACCTAAAAATATTTTATCAAAAAATTGCTAAATGCTGTTATTTATCGGAAAAAGATTCCTTCTAAAACTTCATGGCGTCCATGAACTTAGTAGTGATTTATCTGAAAAGTAAGTTGCTATCGCGAATAAATGCCTTTCAAACTTGCAAGGCTTTGAACAAGATTTTACTCGACGCTGTCGTTGCCTTTCGAACCAACCAAAACGTTTATTGCTTTTCGCCTCCAACGAGACAGAGAAAGCCGATGCAATAAAAATTCTCGTATGGAGCCACTCTGGCACAAATGGCGCCTATATATAAAGTTCACAAAGAACCCTTGGATCGTAAAGCCACCCTTAAAAATGTAACTTCAATGTTTAACTGCCGTCTAATACTCCCAAAATTTTCTAAAATACCATATAAATCATTTTTTTCAGGTCTCTCGATGCATCGCAAAAAATCTCTAGACTCGCTTTCTTTTCTATTTGAAAATAGTTTAATAATTGCCCACTCTATGATTTCCTATTCAAGAAGTAATTCGCATTAAATCGGTTCACAACAATTTCCCCAGGAGGGATCAGACTATCTGGAAACTTTGTGAATCTCATAATTGAAAATCAGATTTTCAATCAAGCGACAGGAAATTATTGACGAAGGTTGAAGAGCTGATAAAAATGGAAAAATGTGAATGTTCTGATAAAGGAAGACAATGAGCCCTTTTTAGTACGAGACGTTCGTTAAAGAATATGCCTAGGGTTACGTGACGACGTTAAAATTCGAAGCTGATTCTAATATAGGCACAGCTTGTGGATCAATAAACCGTAATAATAAGGACCTGGTCCCCTTTTCCAATAAAATGCAATTTTTCACCGATATTATCGTCGTAAATTCGTCTTGACGGCTCCTTAACCTAGATTTCGATTTCCTGAACGGATATAAAGTCCTGGAATATTGAGGTCATCTAGGATTCGTTTCATTTTCAAATGGGAACACAAAAATGTTTCTGGTTTGAATAACCAAGTTAGGTGAAACCAATTCTCTAGATTAAAATTCAATCAAGAAATCTATCGATCGTTGTTTGATTACGATTCGTGACAAAAAGGTATAAAGGATTCTAAAGATTCATAAAAACAATGCTTCTCAATGAGAAAGTAAATCAATAAAACTAAAATGTTGAATTTTGAAAAATCTCATCTAATTGAACTAAAATTGAATCAGCACTTCTCACGTAGTTGGTAACAAACTTACTGTTGCTAAACTATCGAAGTTTTGACTATACTTGGTGCAATTGTCATGTAATCACTTTTCCTTGAATTTACCTCCGTCGGAGAAACCAACTTAAAACAAACTTCCCTAAAACTTTGTATATATTTTGGAAAAGTTCTCACCGAACACGTCACTGTTACAAAAGAATTTCTCTTGGATTCGGAAGAAATATACTGCAAGGGTAATAAACTGCGAGACAATGGCTTGCAATAAAGAATAATGCAATTCCGTGTGATAAATATTAAAATGCTACAAAACGGTCATAAAACAAACGGACACTTGTCTAAAATACGTACATTTATATTATACAAAATTTTAAATTTATAATCTAACTGAATTTTGCAGAACAAAAACTTTCGTATTTATTCGTATCGAACACCCCGAAATTTACAAAAACGTGAAACATGCCTTTAGTTAAAAACTTTTCAAATTAAAATCCGAACAATTTTTTAAAATTCTACTTGATATAGACAAGTGTCAAAAACGTTATAGTACTCCAATTGGGGTGCTTTTTCTGGGAAATCGAATGGAAAAAGAAAAATTCCAAAAAAGTTTCCGGATCACTGTCAAATTTGCAAAAATGTGAAACATGATTTATTACTAATAAAAATAAAAATTG
>WNHD01004983.1:7631-19338 GCA_011057455.1 Ganaspis sp. Gsp50 | reverse complement strand
ATTTCGTTTGAAATTTAGGTACCTATATGAGTCAGCAAATTACATTGTGTGCAATTTTTAAAAATTGAGATCAGATTTGTAAGGATCGATTTCGAAAACAACAGAATACATTTAAACGAATTCTTTGATTTTCAAAAAAACAGGTCCATAATCCTTTTTAAATTCTCAAAATCTTTAGATTCATAATCATCAATTTTAGAACACCTTTTCCTTTGTTTTTTTCTTTTTTTCCTATCTTTTTTCAACATTAATTTTATAGCATTTTATAGCATTTTATAGCATTTTATTTTAATGTCATTCTATATACAAATAATATAAAAATATATATAAAATAAAGAGTAGTAAAATAAAGACTATAATCTTTATTTTACTGCTCTTTATTCGACTATTTTATTATTACGTTTCTTATTGTTTTTTTATTCTTGTATTGCATTATTGTAATGTTCTTCTTGTTCGAATTTTGCGTTAAGTTTATTCTTCTTTGTTTATTTTCTCTTTTTCAATTTTCCTTCCTTTTTTGCTTTTCTCTTCCTTTTTTTGCTTTTCTCTTCCTTTTTTTGCTTTTCTCTTCCTTTTTTGCTTTTCTCTTCCTGTTTTGCGTTTGCCTTTTTGTTTGTAAAGACCCTTCTCAGAATTAGAACAATTATTTCCATCCTCTTTTTTAATTCTGCAATTGTAAATCAACTGTTCACATTCTCAGTTCCACATGTGAATAAAAGTCCACCTGTTAAGGCTAAGCACATTTCACGAATGATAAATGAGCATGTAAATTTACCCGAGCCTGAAGCAAATACTCGAAAGAAGAAAAATACTTTTACTTTCTTCAGTGGCCTCGAGCAAGTCTCTGTTGACGATAAATCATTGACCCTTTCACTGGGCATATATCTAAATCACGCCACTTGCTTTTTTTTAACAATAAAATGACCTTGACCGTGAACATAATCACTGGTAAAAAAAACCAAGTTTAAATGGCTAAATAATAGTAATGGTAAAATGACTGTGAATGAGGTTTCCTCACTGATCCAATTTTCGATTCTTCTGATGAAAGAGATGCGTGGGCTTGTTATGAGGCAAGATTTGCGTGTAGGTAATCCTGAAGACGTCTTTTAGGTCCAAGAGAATTATGTAAGAATTATAAGACGAGGTTTGCCATCGAGGCACTGGGTTACTTTCCCTTCCTTTGCAACTCCGTAAAGAGTGATCGTCTAGTAATGTTTTTACGATCCCTAGAAAATTTTCTTGCTGCTGTGTCTCGTTGAGGCGAGGCTGCTGGCCCCGCCTTTCCTTTATACGTACTATTATAATATATAGTTTATTCCTATACACGTATATAGAGAATATATTCTATTCCTTCCGCAGAAAGTGCAATGTTCAACTCTTGTCGACCCAATCGTAAACAGATCACCATTTTCAACTAATCCTTCATTTTTAACCTATCTATTTTCTCTCTTTTTTATTTCATTTTCACTTCGCTGTTTGTTTTCCTGTTTCATTTCTCTGTTCTTTCTTCTTTTCAATTTACTTTTTCGTCTACTCTTTATCATTTTCTATTTCTTCATGCGAAACTCGTAAAATGTTTGTCTTCAAAATTTGAATGCTATAGCTATGTTTGTATTTTTTTCCATGTAAGCGACAGTTTTGGATTTCAAGACGAATCATGAATCATTGGCACTGCTGTTGAATTTCGATACTTTTCGTTCTACGTAATGAATTTTTGGTAATTTATTTTGTTTTTGTAGAAAAGGTTTTAAGAGGCCAAAATCGCAATAAAATATACGAAAATATATAGTTTTTGATATTTTGCTACAACTTTTGCAAAAATTTTGTTTAAATTCTTTCCAAACGTTGTCCAAAAGTTGCCCAAATGTTGTCCAAACGTTGTTCAAAAGTTGCCCAAATGTTGTCCAAATATTTTTTATTTTTTGTCTAACCCTTGCATGCTTTTTTCCAACGTTTGTTATCGTTTGTCCAACATTTGCCTTTTCTTTCAAACTTTGCTTGTTAGTCCAACATCTGCCTCTTTTCAACGTTTATTTTGTCCAATTTCGTCCTAACGTTTGGCCAATTTTGTCTGAACGTTTGTCCAATTTTGTCCCAAAGTTTGTCCAATTTTGTCCGAACGTTTGTCCAAATTGTTACAACTTTAGCCAATTTTTGAGCAACGTTTCTTCAACTTCAACATTTCCTTAAAGTTTGTTCAACGTTTGTTTAAAGGTTCAGAGTTTGGCGAAAATGTGTCTGACAATAGACACATTTTGTTGTTTTTTCGAAAATAGAGTAATCAATAGAATAAGAGTATCAAAAAGTTGAAGAGAGAGAAAGAGAGAAAAGAACAGAGGGAGAGAGAGAGAGTAAAACTGTCGGCTGAGCTACTTTCATATTTTCACCAGTTGAGACGCAAGAGAAAGTTCTTGGGATGTGTGAAACTCGACGACTATTGTCTTTATGAAGATGATGCACACTAATTAGCTTGAGATGAAGTGCTCGGACAGTTGATGACAAGTCATCAGTTCGCATCTAGGCCAAACTCTCTTCTTCTTCAAGAAAATACTTTATATCTTCTAGCAGAATTTTTCTCTCCGTTTGCAATATATTATCGCAACTAATTATCATAATTTCTTTATATCTTGCGGAACATTAACATTCATTGTTTATTCATTTATTCATTATTATCCTTTCTCTTGCCGATATTATCAACAATTTATACATTGCTAATAATTTTGTTTCTATTATTTTCAAATATTTCTACATCTTTGATTATTAATTCTATTTTTTCTTTCTACTCATTTTTTACTTTGCTACTCATTTCCTTCTTTACTACTCATGTTTTTCTTTGCTATTCATTTTTTTCTTTGCTACTCATTTCTTTCTTTGCTACTCAATTTTTTCTTTGCTATTCATTTCTTTCTTTACTACTCATTTTTTTCTTTGCGACTCATTTATTTCTTTGTTAGCCATTTGCTTTTTATCCACTTTTTTCTTTGAATTTAATAATCTATAAATTTGATATTTAGATTTGATAATTTTTTAATTTATGGATTGAAATTTGTATCATAAAGTGTTTCTCTTTTTACAATTATCTTTTTGTATTTTCTTTTTAATCGAGGACTCAATATCACAGTTCGTGAAAGCAGATCGGGAAAGAGGTAATCAGTATGCTCTGCTTCAATAACAGTATAATTAAATTGATAAGTATATAATATTTTCACTTTCTGGATGATGCAAAATTTTCGATTATTTTTGAAAAACGAGTTATGCTTTTTATAAGGTTTTACTGTAAATTTATACGCTTTATGGTGTGATTAAGTCACTTTCGCAGAAACCGTAGCACTGACCTTTAAGGAGGTCTGATAAAGTCTCAATGGAATGTGAAATTTATGTATGAATATCGAAAGTTATATTCATGCAGTTAATTATTTGTAATTTAACTGAAAGAGAATCGAAAGACAGGTTGATGGAAAATTAAGTCCAAGTAAAAGAAAACATACAAAAATCGTATAATTGAAAGAAAGTGAAATTATAGAAAAAATGTCTAAATAAGAGTTGTTTGGAAAGAATCAAAATAAATCATATAAGTTAATTTAATGAGTAGACATAAACTTGAAGAAATTGTAAGTTAAATTATTAGGAATTTATGAATTAACGTTTAATTAAAAACGTGTAGCATAATTTGAAACTACCAATGAAGTTTCGCAACATAATTGATGAATAAATGGAAAAATTATAACAACTATTTATTTTAAAAAATTGTAAAGTTGTGTGAGTGTATACTTATTTACTAATTAAATTTGCATATAATCATTACATATAACTACATATAATTATGTAATACTATTTTTGTTATAAAATAGCTGTTTAAAAATAACTCTGAGAAAAATAATAGTTAAAATGTATAATAATAGTTCAAATGTATAATAATAGTTAAAATGTATAATAATAGTTCAAATGTATAATAATAGTTCAAATGTATAATAGTTAAAATGTATAATAATAGTTCAAATGTATAAAATACCAGGAATAAAAATCCAGAAAAAAATAAGTGTATTAAACAAGGTAATTTTAAATAAACAAATAATAATCACATTAATAATGATTCACCGTGTTTAATTGCATATTTTCCTTTCCTATAGTAGAAAGAAAATGTTAAAATACAAATATTAAATAAAATAACAAACACAAACAAAAATAAGTTGTAAATAAAAATGTAATTAAAATGCATTAATAAAAACTCATAAATATAACAGACAAAAATAACAAAAAATAAAAATACAATAGAAATAAAGAGGCATGAGGTAGCAAAAGTTGTAAATAATTGCAAATTGAGGACAATGTTTGGAGAGACGAAATTAAAGAACAAAAAATTTCGTAAAGAACTAGTCTATAAAAATTTCCTTGAATATTAAAACGGTTTCAACAAAATTGATTGCATTCGAACAATATATTTTTTACTCGATAACGTGGTACAATAATAACAATAACAATGACAATAACAATGACAATAACATCAACAGTAACAATAATATATAACACAATGAAAAATGGAAGCAAATAAATTATAATAATAAAGAAGTAAACATTGTAAACTCACCATTGGCGAAGATAAGCACCAAGAAAAGTGAAGCAATTTGTTGAGGTACCATTTTTTGTAATTAATCCGATGTAGGTACCATGAAAATTAAGAGTCAACTCCTGAAGAAGAGGAAGGCTACAGGTCTTATATGAGCTCCCCACCCTTCTGGTCCGATCTCTGCCTCCAGAGGAAGGCTTCTTATACTTTAAAGAACACACTCGACTTCTTTCGATCAAACATAAGACTTCCTTGATTTCTGATGAATTATCCGAATCCACCACGAGACACCAACATCTCTAAGGATCTCTCAAATTATAGAAATCTGACTCTTAATGAACCATAAATTTATCGAGTTGTATCTTATAAGCCCTTTTTCCAAGGAAGTGGGACAAAAAGTATTTACGAAGTAAAAGAATAAAAGAGCCAAAAAACAAAGATTTTGGTCTCGTTTAAGAAACGGAGAAAAAGAATTTTGGGATGCAGACCTTTTTGATAATTTTGGGACCTTTTGATTTAAGTCTTGTCTTTAACCTAACGCTGATATTATTTAATATGTAAAACTTGAATAAGTAAAATTTGGGCAAAACCCGCTTTTTAGATAAGAATAGATTTATGCAACATACATTTGTTGAATTTAAGATATAGATAGTTTAAGATTCATTTTTCTACGTAGAAATGAACTTTACGTTTTTTGCTTCTTAAACTATATAATACTTTAATACGAAGAAGTCACTTGCATAATTTTTTTGGCAAATTTACGTTTCCTCTGAAGTTTGCAAAATTAGAAATTTTGTCATTAAGTGTCGTCACCTATTGTCAAACGTAAAAATCATGTTCTAGAAAAATTTCAAAAGTAGTAGCATTGTAAAATGTAAAACGTTTTCGCAAGTCTTTCGACATTTTCATGTCAGTATATTTCCCAATTTGAAAAGATTCCAAGCAGAAGCTAGAAATGTTTTTTGCATTTTGGTAGAAAGGATAACGAAGAAAACAGATATACATATACTTAAAAATGTTCCAATTTGCATTTATATTCTACCTTTAATGACCACCATTTTATTGAATAAAGATATAAATCACTTGTTACTTTTTTTCAAAAACTTGGATTACAGAATGTATATAAATCTTCTTGGAATTCAATAATATTTTTTGCAGCAAATAGTAATCCTTCTGTCACAACACTGACAATTTCAAAGAAAGTATTTTATTTCCTTCAATGAGTCATTCTACATTTCAATCAAACCAGAAACTAAAATTAAAATATTTGCCAAGGTTGTCATGAAAAGCATTCATTTCTTTCTTTACGCCTTGATAAAAATTATTTTCGAATTACAGGTAATTAGCGCACCGAGGCCAAAACAGTGAAGTAAGAGATTGTTCTCTTCACAACTTGAAATTTCGAAAATGTTAAGAAATCATAAATTTTGATCAATTTCAAGCAATTAGACCTAATGCAGGAACATTTATTATCCAATTTTTCATTAGAGAAATTAGAAAAAAATGAGAGGGTATAAATTTGAAAGTTGTTTTTAAATTGGTAGTATTTTCAATTATGTTTATATATTTAAATAAACCACATTACCCTAAATAGGTAAATAAAACACATTTTATTACCCTGGGCAAATAAAACACACTTTATTACTCTAGGCAAATAAAACAGATTTTATTACCCTAGACAAATAAAACACACTTTATTACCCTAGGTAAATAAAGCACAGTTTTTGCCACATGAATAAGTGAAATACTTTTTAGCTCTGGGCATTTCATAAAAATAATGCTTTTTTCAAACTAAAAGAAATAGTTAAAACTATCGTTAAATTTATTTTTATTTTAAAAAAAGAATATTTAGTTTCAGTACAATGTTATAAAAAAGGATGAGAAAAGTGAGCGTGTTTCGAATACACCTACAAATTACCTTTATGCACTTTTCTCGCCATCGAATTCAATAAAAAATGCAAGATAGACGAGTATAAAGCTACATTATCGCAAGTTGCGTGCGAAGAAAAATTCACAATATTTCTGTTTGATATCTCTAATTTTATTTTTCAAATGTTTTCTTATACGGAAGGAGATTAAATATTAAAATAGCACAAGGTGGAGAATTTCTTTCTACATTTCTCGGATGGGAAAAAATATTCAATGTAACATCTTGCACACGCATCCGTTGCGATAAAGGAAAAATTATTAATAATTTACATCATCAAAAAAATTATCTTTATTATAACAAATTAAGCTTCACAGAGTTTAGAGAGCAGACTATAATTACAAAACAAAGTAAAATAATCGAAATAATAAGTTTACAGAGTGCATGAATTTTCCCCGAAAATTGTATTAGTTGTAGTATTCAATTAAACAATCTAGTAAATATATTTAAAACAAATTTTGTAAACTTGTTTATTGTATTTTGTTTTTAAATTTTGTAATTATTATTTTATAAATTACCTCAGCGTAGAGAAGACATTACAGTAAAATAAGAGATTGCAGTCTTCACTAACTTGAAATATAAAAAATATTAATAAATTTTGTAATAATAAAATATTTCTAATAATTTAATTCATAATAATAATTTATGAACGTATCTCAGGAACATTTTGGATTATTTAAAGAGGTTCAAAAACACTGTGTATTTTAATTTTGAAACTGTACGCACATATTGTCATATCTTAACAATATTATAGAGATACAGTCATATAATTATGTTTTGATGAGATTTTAATTTAGTTCTTACAGAAGAATAAGTAGCCATATCCACTGTGAAAAACTTTCCAGCTGTTAGTTTGCATGGAATTTGTCCTCTTATTATTATCATTAAAAGTAGTTTTCTCACTTTTAATGGCATTTGATACCAAGTCTCATCATGGCTATAAATATTTAATTATTTGTAAAACAAATCGAAATATAATAATAATGATACATAATTCAGAAAAATGTATGGCAATTATCCATAATTTTTATAATCTTTATTCCATATATTTTTTTAACCCTCATTAGACTGAGAAGAAAATAGTTAGCCGTCAAAAGTGGGATACTTTTGAAATCTAATTGATTCAAAAGTGTTTGTACAATAAAATGCGCAACAATTATAGGGTAAATACAATTAAACAATAAAAGACAACTTACAGATTCAGGACAATCTCCTCACAGGAATTAATCAACTTTTGAGCAGGTAAACTGATCCGATAAACATGAAACAGAAGACCAAACATGAATACAACACCTTTCACGGCCCTAGCCAGTTCATCCTGTGACACTAATACCTAATTAAAATCAGATTTTCTTCTAATTAAGATATTCCTCTATAAGGGCAAAAAAAGTTTGAACTCATTTCTATTGCATCTCAAGTTGAGCCAATATGTTAACATAGAATGTGTGGCGTTAACTATACCCTATACTACTTTTGCTACTGCTCAATTTGAGGTGACACTTTGAGACCAATTTTTTTCTGTAAGAAAGCAACATTGTTTCACGAAAATAAACTTATTTTACCTCAATTCCTGCAACACTGGCTAATAAAGTATAAAATCCTATTGAATAAAACATTATTGGTGAATAATAGGTTTCCACCGCATTTGCAAATCTGATAATTAAAATGATCTATTTGCATGAACAAAGTGATGAAGAAAAGAAGAGAATAGTTGGCGTACAAAAATTCTCGAAATAAAAATAAGTAACGAGACATTTTTCGAAAATGAAAAGCGAATAATAGCTTTTCATAAATTTGATAATGAAATCAAAAAGTGTAAAAACGCCAATTAGCTCCCCTTTTGTTTTTATTTATTATAATAAGTTGGATACCAACTGAATAGCGTGAGAATGTCGTTCGATGGTGTAGGACATTATTTTATAAAGCTCATAATCCAAGTCTTCGTTTCTTTTGCTATTTTTATTGTCAACAAGTTCAAGTGCATTTTTCAATCGATAACTGGCAAAGTTAATTAGCATATGATATATTTAATATTTTTTAATATTTAATTTAATATTTTTTTGTTTATTTTATATTTATGTTCATAAATATATTATTTTACCTGATTATTGCAAAGAGACCACAAACGTGATGAGCCACTACACTAAACATTGCTTCAGAGGTCAAATTATATGAAACATTAATAATAACAGTCAGCCAACCATGTATAAAAATGAAGATAATGTGTTCATGATAATCGAACCAGAAATGAACTGGATACACCATTTGCAGTGGACGAGATTCATTTAAAGGATGCACAAAATTCAAAACAGTTGGTACTAATGATAATCCAAGAAATGATAATACTACTATCACCGATTGTGCTATGAAAAATTATTAAAGTGTTAAATATACCGTTCAAATTACACGTTTTACTAAAACAAGCAGAATTATTTTTCACTAATAACAAAATTGTACATACGTATTTACCTAAAAAAAATAAAACGTAATTTCGTCCCTTTTCTGCAAAATCGCAGAGAATTTTTCGCTCTGCTGGAGAATACCAGACCTTCCAATCCTTTCGCATTAAAATTAAAAGCTGCTTCATCTTATCGTTGAAAATTAAATTAAAAGGGAACAATGTATTTTCTTATACACATGATTAACAAATTATATAATTAAAAAAAACACAATTAAAATATAAATTAATAACTATTAATGCATATTTGACTTAAAGAAAGGTAATAAAATTTATTTATTCTAAAATTTTGGAGCTTACTTGATCCATGTTGTAGTAGTTAATAAGAGTTTGAGAAAAAGCTATAAAAGTAACGACTAATGGTGGGACACTAGCAAATATTCCATCAAAATTTCCTGATTGTATAACAGAATATATAAAGACCACCTTTATTAAAAAATATACAAAGATAAGAATTCATTAAACATATATAAGTATAAGGAAATTATAATTAATATAACAATATAATAATGCAACGTTAAGATGAAAAAGCACCCATATAGAAAATAATTTTCATTAAGTTTAAATTCTTTTACAGTTCATTTTATTTTACCTGAGGTATCAATGTAGAAGCAGAAGTACAAATAAATAAAAGGCGAAAACAATTTTTTTGTAAGTTTCCAACAAAAGGCCACATTCCCATAAAAATTAAAAGTCGTTTATTAATTACATAATAACGACTATCAAAAATATCCATGTTCCAATTTTGTTTAAATATAATATTAATTTCTCTTCTAAATGATAATAATAATAATAATAATAATAATAATAATAATAAAACTAAAAATACTACTACTACTAATAATAATAATAGTATTTATAATTTCCTTCTAAACAATATCAACTTCGTTCTGAATAATAGAAATAGTCTTCTAAAAAATATTAATAAAAACAATGTTTTTTTCTAAATATTGAAGAGAAATTCTTCATGGCTTTTAAGAACAAAGCTTTTTGAAAATAAAATATGTAGATGATTTTTTACTCTTATTAATACTATAAGAACTTTTTACTTGCATTAATAGAATATAATAAAAAGAAACTGTAAGATAAAAGAGCACGTATTTTTTATGCCTAACACTTTTCTTCGCCTTTTTACGCCTTCATATCATATTCAGACAATTTTCTTATATCAAGAATTTTTTATTCCAAAGGTTTAGATGCGTGGAAGTTATATAAAATATGAAAAACAGTAAAGGGAGGATCTGCGTTTCTTTTTAATAATAAAACAAGGAAATAGAGAATTTTTTCTAAACATGCTATATCTTATCAACAGTAGTAAAATAAACAAAAATATACTCAAGTAAATCACTGACTCTTACATACAAGTTTAAAGAAATTTTAAAATTCGAAGCAGGTTTTTCAGAGATAAATCAGAGTAATAATTAGTTTTAGTAACTTTTATATGTTTGACTGCAATAATAATAATAATAATAAAGAAATAAAAATTTTATTAAAAGTAATGAAACATTTTGCCTATATTATTAGTCTTGATCGTGACAAAATAAATAAGTAATAATACAAAAATTATACGCCCGAGATATCTACATTAGAGATATTCGCAAGATTCAGCTCGCTCGAAGTGCAATGAACAAGCCTCGTCCTGAGGGAACCGCCTTAATGATCACGGTAACCCCTGCGCCAGGTAAGTATGCTTTTTCTTCAAACTCGTCCCCTTATAAACCCTAAGCGCTTTGAGTTGTGTATGAGACGCAGTGTAAACCGACTCGTTGCGGAGAGCTAATGTACTACTCAATGAGCACGAAAATTCAAATTTAAAAGAGTGTCTGCGCTTAGATTTTGTTTCTCGAAAATCTCTGAACGTCAAGAGTTTGACAACAAACTGTCTATGTACCTATATGTATGTACCACGAGAAATTATAAATAAAATATTTTGAATTATATATTAACATAAGAAAACATATTTTGAAATAAAGAATTTAAACTTGAAATATAAACAATATAAACAATATTTTGAATTATATATTAGCATAAGAAAAAACATTTTGAAATAGAGAATTTAAAATTGAAATATAAACAATATTAACAATGTTCTATTTAACCAAAGAAGCATTTTGGGATATATGATGAATGTATCAAGTAACAATTGAAAATAATTATAAATAAAATAATGAATATTAATAATATAAATAATAATAATAATAATAATGAATATAAAATAATAATAAATAATAATAAAATAGAATTTAGTGGACAAGTTAAACATAAATATGGGTATGACTTTTTAAATGAAATGAAGATGCAATAAATAAATTACCTAAGTGTATTATGCCTTTTGTTTCAGTCCGAAAAATAAGTTGAATATTTAAAAAATTGTAAAATTGCTTAGGACACTCTAATGTAAATGAAATATGAGTAGAACATTTGCAAAAAATATTCTCCAATGCAAAGATAAACAATTTTTATTAAAAGAGTAATGGACTTTTTTCACGTATGTGTATAAGTTTAAAAAAAACACTACACATTCTATTACAAATCGCGAATATAAACTATCGAATAAATAAGTACATTCTAAATTATTATTACTTCGTTACTATTATTCTTTTATACTTAATAGAATTTTATTTGCAGACCATTAGCGTAGCGAGGACATTACAGTGAAGTAAGAGATGGCAGTCTTCACTAACTTGAAATATAAAAAATATTAATTAATTGCGTAAAAATAAAATATTTCTAAAAATATAGTTCATAATAATAA
>WNHD01004982.1:0-26713 GCA_011057455.1 Ganaspis sp. Gsp50 | reverse complement strand
AGAAGAAGATCTAAGCAACGTTGATCAACGGAAAATCAATACTTGCCACAGGGCCGTATTACACAGGGCCTTTCCCCTTTTATGTTATATAACTAAATAGACTCTTAATTAATACTAAAAATAAACTCGGAAAGAACGCAAAAATAACTAAAATAATAATACTAACACTAGGAGAAGAGATTTTGACACAGTGACGAACCACATCGTCACAAGGTTTACACTCTAAGTCGTTGATATAACATATAACTTTCATGAGCTAACATTGACTTGAATCAAGTATAAATGTATTAAGTATATTAAGAGGTTCTCTAACTGTCAGAGAATGCAGGGAATTATGTTTGAAGTGAGGGGGAATTTTTATAATAAGAGTAATTATAAATTGTAATTCTTTGGAAAAAAATTTTGTTTTTAAATTTTTACGAGTTTTTAAATTTTAGGACTAATAAAGAGCCGGGGAAAAGTTTGGGAATTTTTTTCCCAACCGCGTTAGACACCCTGCCTTATAAACCTAATAAAGGAGAACCTCTATTCAGAGGTTTTTAAATTGAGGTTCTAGTGTAGTACAATAGCCATGCAACTTTTTTGGTTTGGTTTATTGGTCTGAGGTTTGTAACCAAGAGCCAATAGGAAGTTCATTTTTGTGACCTTTGTTTACATGAAGATTAAAAATGTTTGATTACATTTTTTTGGATGCTAATAATTGTAATATAATATTTTGCAGGAAATTGCTGCTGCTAGTAGAAATAAAGTCTCTAAAGACTTGCAGAATGCAATGATGTTAGATATTGCAAGAAAAGTAAGTTTCATTTCAAATGCAAAATCGAAACAATTAATAATTATGTAATCATGAGAATAAGGCATAGAAGGTAAAAACAAGTCATTTAAAATGTTTGACTATCAAACTTTTCGAGAAGGGCCAACTTTTTTTAGAACTGTTTCATGCAATACGCACTTAAGGAAGCAGTCTTTGGACTATTTTCTTGATTTCTTGCAAACAGTTGCAAGAGTTAGCTTATTACTCAATTATGTAAACCTCTTTTGCAATAACATTCCACTGTCACAAATTCAAGAGTTGTTAATTAAAAATACAATTAGTTGACTGATATCAAATCCCTGCAAAATTTTTACTATCACTCAATGAAAAAAATGTTCAGGTGCGTTCCACTCTCGAAGTTTGAATCAGAGAAAATTAGCTGCTTCAGAGCACGGATTGTACACCTAGTAATCAGTTACTGAAAATCCGCTGTTTTGCAGCTAATATTCGCTTATTCATTAACCCAGATTGCAGAGGTGCTAATCATCAGATTTTCGCTTTTTCAGATTTAGAGAGCAGCTAAAACTTTTCGCCAAATGTCATCTTGTTAAAAATCTGGGTGTAACAAATAACAGGGATTACAGTTGCTTTTTTGATAAATTTTATTTGCAAAAGGGGATTTTTTTAATTTTAAAAAAGGAAATTTTTTTCATAAAAAGGGGATTTTTGAAAGAAGAAGATAGGGATAACATTATAATATTAAGAAACTTAAAGAACGTAAGTTAATGTCTTTCTATTACTTTTAAAATAATGGATTGCCTTTCATTCCATGAGTCATATTTTGTAGAAATTTGAAATACTTTTGGAAAAATTCAAGTTTTATAATTAATGCTCTTAGGCTTAGTGCAAAAATAATTTTCTATATAATTTAAATTACTCAATGTCATTATTTATAATAAAAACCATGCTAAGTATTTTGAAGTATTCTGAAGAACTCTGAAGCATTTTACATACTTTTAAAGCATCTTAAAAACTATAATACTTTAAAATATTTTACTGCTTTATGTAATAGTTAAAAATCTAATATTTTTAAATATTTCGAAGTATTTTAAACTTATTGAAAATTAGAGAAGAAGGGGGAAATATACATGATTTTAAGTTTTTTAGGGAATTTTCTTTTAAAAAAGAGGGATTAGGTAACAAAGGGGATTAACTGAGATGCTTGAGATAAATATATAACTTCATCAACATCTATAGGCAAATGGCTATCTCTACTTATTGTTTGATACACAATAAGCAATATTTATAACAGTGAGGTATGTAGATTTTTAGCAAGACGAAATGCAGCTATAACTTTGTCTGGAGCACCTAAACATTTCTTTTAGCGCTATGGACAATTTATTGTCTTAATGAACAGCTTAATTATTTTAACGAAGCGATAATATTGACAACTTTTTAAAAAATATTCAGCCAAGAAAACGTCCTGCACTGGAATTGGTACTTCCAGCTGAGTCAACAGTAAGCGTTTCTGCAGACGCTCAGAAGGTAAGATATAATTATAGTCTCAAAATGTAGCAAGATATATTTGAGTCGTAGAGAAATGGTCTAATGGACAAAAGTGTTTTTATTATTGTAGTTTATGGAATAAATTAGAAAAAAATATTTTGACAAAAATTGAGAAAAAATTGATTTTTTTGAATTTTCAAAATTTTGTTATTTTGTCATTTTTGAACAGAAATGTCTGTCCAACGAACTTAGCCAGTATTTTGGGACTTTGGAAAAGCATACCTAATTTGAAGTTGATTGATTAATTTTTACTTAAGTTATCTTACCACCAACAATTTGGCACAGACAGACAGACAGGCACTTTTGTAAAACTATTTTTTTTAATCAGGGGGTCTCAAAACGTCGAGAAATGATGAAATTAGCAAAAGTGTAAAATTGCACATTTTTAATACACTCGTTATTTATGAGAATGTAAAAATGTATTTATTTATTTATTTATTCACACATAAACGGGCAAGAAGCCCTTTAGTACAAAGTACCTAAAATTGAGGGAGTTACGTTATTTTGAAAATTAACATCAATTTTTTTCAACATTGAATATTTTCGAAACCAGTAAATGAATTTAAATGATTGGAGAGATAACATTCTTCCAGAGAACAAAGCGACCTGAAAAAGAATTGGCAGCCCAGACAAATTCTAATAATACTGATTCTATAGTTCTTGAAGACGTAAGAGGAAATTTTTTAAATTAGCCTATACTATTTGTTTGTGAGAAATACAGAAAATAATAAAATTAGCATAATATTTTGACAATTGCTTTTACAATTTATCCAAGTCAAATTATGTGAGATTGGATTCGCAAAATAATTATTAAACGAAGTTTTCATTTTAAATAACCAGAACATTTACAAAAACCAAATTATTGAATGTGACAATCATTTCATGCAACTTAATGATTTTCTGCTTTATAGGATGAAAGTTATTACTCTAAATACAAAAACCTTTTGGAGAAATATAACCAGTTAGAAGAGAAATATTTTCTACTATTAGAAGAAGTAGTTGAAGGGAAAAGACAACTACAACGTTATGCTTCTCAGGAGGAGGGCAACGTAATAAATAAGATTACCGAAATAAAGGAACTTCTTCTTCAACGACCACCGATCACTTCATACGAAGATTCTGGATCTGAGATGGTGATTTATTTACTTAATCTGCTTTATAATAGTAATCTTTTAATCCAAACATAGGGGAACATTAATTTATGGAATTTTGCGAAACTTTTAAATATTCTTAATTATATTATCAATTCGAAAACTTTAGTTTTTATGTTATACAGAGCACTTTTGCAAAATATACGAATATTTCAGGACAACTTAGAAAACTACACTGAGAAAATTTACTAGGTATATTTTACTGAAAAGGCTCAGTAAAAGTTGGACAGAATGGTATCTCAGTAAATTCTATTCAACAGATTTGTGAGAGAGTCTGATGAGTGCTTTGGGTAGATTTTACTGCGCCGCGAAGAAAAACACCAAAATATTATGAAATAAATTTTTTTTTCCCAAATGTATTTATACGCTCTAAATTCTTTAGCTGACTTAAATTGCACTCTTTTTGTTACTACCTACAATTTAACTTATAAATAAAAATCTGCGAGCTGATGGAGACTCAAACCCCCGATCCTACGCCGAAGCATGCTGACGCTCTAACCACTTGCGCTACTAAACCTTACTTCAATATTCTGCGACCTGTCTATTTAAGTTACAAGAATGCTGGAAGCTTGGTGGGGATATCCCGGCTGTAGTTCCACACGTAAGCACGGTAGATTTTAGTGAACCGCTGAATCAAACTGTTTTGGAATTTCGTAGCATTATATTCTTCCTCACTTGCTCGTCTGGGCTTGAGAATATACATTGCTCTCAGAATATTATTTACCTATACTAGTGGAGTTGTAGTTAATAAAAAAAAATCAAAGATTAGCGAGATGCATTTCTGTACAACTTTTACTTCAAATTTCGTTAAAATTTACCGAGTTCATTTTCTCAGTGTATGCAGAAATGTTGCAATCAGATTAGCACATGGTATTTCATTAAGGAAACTTAAGTTGATGTTAAGAAAATGTTTCAGTTGAGTAATACATGTTGCTTGATGCAACCAATTTATCGGATCGTTCTCCAGAATGTAACGAATTTTTACGTGCAGTTTCAACAAGCTTTTGCTAAAAGCTTGCTTGCTGGCTGGGATATTATACAAACGTTACAAATATACCCAGGTGGAACAATTCCTTGGACTCGATTCCGACGAAAACTTCACAAAGCTTGTTTTGCATATGTTTTTCCAAGAATGAAGTTATCGTCGGAAGCATTTCCGATGATTTTTTTCACCCGGGTAAGTTTTTTAAAACAATTTTCAGTGAAAAAATAATAAACTATGTGTAAAGTTTAGAAAAATTGCGTATAGTAATTTACTTTATGCATAAAATTTAACTTTACATATGTTAGTGTTGCAAAAAATAAATTGGTTGCACTTGATAACTTCAGTTAACAAACAAGATTTCTGTTATAAATAAAACTGCAACGGGGACTTACAAGTTTTCAGAAGCTATAGTAGAAGATTTCCTGTCCCCATATTGTATTAAACGTCCATTCTTATACTTAATTTTTCCTCCCTGCATTATGTACAGATTGTACTTGCACTAATGATAAACATTTTTCTAGATAAGTTTCGCTGGAGTTAAAATCAATGCAGACCACCTTAATGGTGCTCAGCATGCGAAAGGATTGTATACCCGCATTAAGCATGCAGCTTTAGGTTATTGGCCAGAGGAGAAATGGAAGTTCCTTGCATTTCAACGTCCAAAACAAATCCCAGCAGAAAAATTTGTAAAAATTACAATGAAGGATGTTAACAATATTACTAGTTCGTAATTTTTCACTTGCATACACAAATCTCTTTGTTTTTGCTTCCTTATAGAAGAAGCATTGTAATTGTGAACATTTTAGATTTCCCAAAAATAGTCTAAATCAACTCATTTTCATCTAAAAAGCATACATACGAAGTTTAAAGCCAATGTCCAGATGTATGTGTGTGTATGTATGTATGTGGTCGTTTTTTGTGTACTCCCTATCTTGAGAATGCTTTGACCGATCTCAATGAAATTTCGCAGAGTTATTACACTCATAAACATCTAGAAATGGACAGAAGGAATTTTAGAAATACACTATCGTCACCCGGGGCTTTTGTTCTCAAAAAAATGCTAACTTTCTTATTCATCTCTTCACTAAAATTCAGATTTCTAAAAAAAATAAAAGTTACTATGGAATAACGTTGTGGACATCCTTCTGAAGATTTGATATAAGTTAGACAAGAAAAAAAATTTTTTTTTCGAAGTTATACAATTTCAAAGTTGTGGGTATAGTAGTCCTGTGTTTGGGGCTATTGTTCCCAGCAAAATTTGTTTATTTATAAAATTAGTTTAAAATATTTTTCCATCGTTGTAGCTGCATAAAATCTTTTCTGTAGGAAGTCTAAAGTAAAAAAAAATGGTTTAAAAAGATTATTTTTGTAAGAATTATTGAACATTTTTGAAAGTGAAATACATGCATTTTATTGAAATGCAAATTAACTCGAAAACACTTATTTACATATTAGGAAACAAATTTTTGAAAAATAGTTGATTTTAAGTAATTTTAAGTAATGAGAACAATAGCCCCTGGAAATCCCGTTCGTTAGTTTTTTACATTTTCATCACAAATAAATTGACTACACTCAGTTGTAACATTTTTAAAGCCACTACAAAAGTTACGGAGATCCAATATGATTTTGACGGATTTGATTAACTGACAACGAAAATTAAATTAATTAATACAAAAATCATACTCCTTGTGTCAAGACGAATCTATTGACCTTTATATAGTCTATATTTGACCAAGAATTGATAGAGTAAATGACAATTTTCTACTATTTTTGACGTTTAAAATTCCATTTTCTTAATATAACTTTTAAAATTTTGATTTTCTAATGACAGTTCCTTTTGCAAAATTTTTTTGCATTAAAAAACAAATCTATTGACTTGTAGAAAGTCTATATTTTACCACAAATTGAAGGAGTACATTACAGTTTTCCATTATTTTTTACATTTAAAATTCTATTTATTATATAACTTTTAAAATTATCATTTTTAATGATAGTTTTCTTTTGATAAAATTTTCTGCATTAAAAAAGAAATTGATTGACCTGTATAGAGTCTATAGTTTACCAAAATATAGTAGATTATCAGTAGAAAACGAATCGGCTGATATTTGAAATATTTTTTTCAACAGAAATTTGTAAATAATATGTCATTTTTTAATTATTTATAGAATTTATAATTTGAATTCATTTTATAATTAAATTTTAAAAAAAATTATAGTTTTTGAATTAATAAATAATATTGATGTTTGATTTTGGTAAAAACTTCCTCTATAAGGAAGCAAAATGTTCATGAAATGAATATAAATTTCTACTAGTTTATTTTATTCTAAATTGTTTGTTTCTTATAAAATAATAATATAGTACTGTAAACTTGCCTAAGAAACAATTTTTTTAAAATTTTCTTTCATTTAAAAATATTAAAGAGTGACCATCTTCGGCGCTAGTACGTGTACCCAACTCTCCCCTATATATATTTTTTTTAATACATATTTCATTTTAGGCATTATTATGGAGATGCAGAAAGATGATAAAATCAAACTAAATACAGATAGTTTAAAACTGAAGGAAAAGGCTTTTGAATTCGAAAATATAAGAAGCAAAATTTCTCTCGTTTTCCGAAAATTGCGTAGTGAGGAAGGTCTCTTTGTAAGTAAAGTAGCGACCTTAAAGGCGGACTACAAACTTTTGTTTGGGGCATTTCACAGAATAGTTACATTCGGATTTTTTTCCATGAAAACAATTTTCTTCTAATTCTACATTTAAAAAAACGCACGACGTGCTTATTTCTATTTTGTTGTTTAACAAAAATTATGGAATTTGATTTTTTTTTTAATTTTACATTTTTAGAAGTAGATGACCTTTAAAACGAGCTATTTTCTGTTGTCGGTTTCTTTCATCAGTTCCCGTGTAGAAATTGCCAGATCTGGAGCATGAAACAGAGAACCCGGTCGGGGCCTGGCCAGGCCCAGGCGTGGCGAGGTCGGGCCCCGACCGGGTTTCCTGTTTCATTCCTGCCCGGTCTGGCCCTGGTCAGGGCCATGCCAAATTTTCTGCACGGGTTTGAAAAGAAGTAACTTTTTAGAATTTTAGTTATTTTAGAAGCATTGTAATCGTGAAGGTTTTCGGTATTTTAAAAATAGTCTAAATCGGCTTAATTCCATCGAAAAAGATTAAATTGTTAGTTTGAAGCAAATGTAAAAATGTCTCTGTCACACTTCAATTATTTATCATATTAAAAATACTATTTCCCAGTTAACAATTCCTGTAAAAGAACCTTGTACAAATTCAACATTTGACATTCGAACAGGAACCTGTACAGTGAACTTGAACAAGAGCCTTATTCGCAATAAAATTCAATTGTCCCACGTATATGTTCATATACAAGATATTGTGTAGGTTCTTGTACATGTTCTTTTACAGATTCTTGTACATGATCTCGTACAGGTTCTTCCACAGAAACTTGGACTTATAGATTAATTCATTTTTGTAAAACTTTAAACAATGCGCACAAGTTTTCTGCGACAGCTGGGGCTGCGCGGTAGGTTTTAATATATAATGGTATAGGAATGCTGTCATAAAAGTTGTTTTTTTATAATATTTAAATAAATAACAAAATTGTGTATAAGATCTTGCACATGAAACTGTACAAGAACCTGTAAATGAACCTGCATATGAACCTGTACAAAAACTTGTACATGAAGATGAACGTGAAACAATTAAATTTTATTACGACTAAGGTTCATGTGCAGGTTTCTGTACAGGTTCATGTTCTAATTTCTTGTACAACATCTTCTACAAGATCTTGTGCAGGTTCTTGTACATTTTCTTATACAGGAGTTTTCAACTGGGTTATAACTTTTAAAATTGTCATGTTTTAATGTCATTTCCTTTGGAAAAATTTTTGAAAATTAAAGAACTAATTGATTTGTATGAATTTGAAGTTTGTGAACTGCCAAAATTTGATTGAAATGATGTCAATGATCCTTTTTTTACATTAAAAATTTTTCTTTATGAAGAAGCAAAAAGATCATTAAAATGAATTTTTTTCTACTACACGGAAGCTTCACTTTTTTAAAGTCCCATTTATTCAGAGTCGCACTTATTTGTATCTACTATAGCAGTTTTCGCCTCACTTCCCGTGTAGAAATTGCCTGAAATGGCATTGATCCGGAATGAAACGAGATCCCGGATCAGTGTCTGATCAGCTGTTTTTTGCCTAGTCCGTCCCTGATCCGGGACGTCGTTTCATCCTTGATTTCAAATCTCTCATCCGCGCCTTATCAAGGCCGTAGCCAAATTTCTACATGGGTTACTTTCAGTTAGGATCAGTCCATGCGACCAATGGTAAAGTCGATTTTCAGGATTAGTTTTCCATTGGTTGATTCATTTAAAGCAACCAATCACATCAGTTTATCAAATCATGTCAGATATAACTACACGCCTGTAAAAGTACAAGTGCTACTTTTCGAATCGAATATTGTGGACTATGTTAAAATAAGTGGAGCTTTAGTGTACTTTATTATTGCACAATATACAAAAAAGAAACTATTTACATTACTCCGAGAAACCTTTTTAGACGAAATATCATCTCTCGACAATAAAGAAACATCTAGGACACTAGACGCATAATAAATTATGAAACCTGTAGACATTTCATACGATAAAATTTGTGGCGGAAAAAGAATTTTGACTTTGTTTATGTAAATTAGTTTTATGTGTTTTCAAATTTCTTTTTTAATTATTGAAGGATGGAAGTAATAAGTATGAAATAGAAGAAACAGAGCAAATAGTAGAAGAAGAAGGAGAGGAAGAAGAAATGGGAGAAGAAGAAAGAGGAGAAAGATTGGAAGAAAGCGAGGAAGAAAATGGTCTGGAAAATTCGGAGCAGTTTGAGGTAATATTAACAAAATAATATTCAGAGCATTCAATTTGAAACGTAAGAAGAAATGGCCAATATGTGTAGGCAAATTTATATTACATATGTTTCATTTTACTATAAATTAATTTTATTTAATTTTATGACTGCAGGATAAAGGTGCTGATGATGTTGAAAATGCTGACGAGTCTGAGGTAAAATTGACACAATATAAACTGCTTGCAAACCTAATACGGAAACTCTCGATTTTGCAAGTTATAATAAAATGAATTTTATGCATCAAGAGTAGTACCAATAATTCCATTTTTTCCATAAATTTTAAGTTTGCAGTTTTTCAATTTCAAAATAGTAGCGCTTTTAATTTGTCCGCTAATTGGTTTCAAAACAGTAGTTTTTGACTTAATTCATGTATACTTGTCCCGATTGCGAATCAAAAATAACTTTCTTGTGAAATTCCAAATAGCGTATAATAAAATTGGATGCAGAATGTTTTACAAAATACTTTTGCTTAAATCATTTTACTCATGAGTGTTTGGGATTGACACTTGAAAAAAGAACGTACACCGAACGATTTAAAGTTATCGGTACCGTCTAAAAATAAATAAAATTACGAAATTTTAAAAACAAGAGATTGTTATTGTTCATGTAAATAATAATAATAACAAGAAGCTGAACTTCATATTTTACATTTTTAATTGGTTTTTTAATTAAAATAAAAGTAAATTTTTTTTACTATTCACATTTTAGAATGTATTTTTCGTTTCATTGCATAACTTTTATCACGCTCTTCATTGTTGTACTGTTTATTTAATTCTTAAAATAATATGACTATTTTCATGTTCAAAAAGAAATTAGTGTTTCTTTTCTAATTGAAAAAACTTTACTCTAACTCAGTGTCAACCATAAAAATTACCTTTAATTTGTGGAAATAGCATGATTTATATTGCTTATTACGAAATTAAGCTTCTTTCATGATTATTGTTACGGGAAATGATATGTTTTATAACATTCATCTGAAACGGTATTGCTTTCAACATGTAACTAAAATGATGTAGTTTTCCTCTAAATGGACGATTTGTTTAAAATGTGTCAAAATTCTGAAGTAAGATGGGAATCGTTATCTTCTGTCCTATTCGATATATGGAGAATTTTTTTTAAAGTTTTTAATAAAACGAGGCTAAAAAATTCAGTTATTTTTCATCATATCAAATTATTTCCATTTATTAATTTTAAAATTGTATATTTACAATTTCAATCTTTCATGTCTTGAAAAGAATTATAAAAAGTTTAGTTCGTTTCTTTAAAATTCGTGAATTATTTATTACTAACTCAAAATTGGAGGTCAATTTCTAAAAAGTTTCTATTCTGAGATAGTTCTTTCCTAACAACACATCGTAAGATGAATTCTTTTAATTAGCAAGCATTGATTTTGATTAAGTGATCTTAAACAATGTTCATAACATTTTAATGGCGGGACTAATTTTAATTGTTCAAAAGTTAAAAAGATCAAAAACAACTTCACATTCATATTGTACAAAAAAAATTGATTTTACTTATTACATCTATTAATTGAAATAGAGTTGTTAAAGATTTTTGCAGCTTTTGAATCTCTGAAATAGTAGGTTAAATAGCGACTCAAAAGTTAAAAGTAGCATTGAAGATTATTTTATATAAAAAAAAAATTTTACTGCATACGCTGAATAAGACAGTAGATACAAAGATTCCAATATTTCTTTATAATTTTGACACTTCGTAAACAAATGCGTATTTCTATTTATTTGTTACTTTACATTTGAACTACAAATTTTAAATAACTATTTTTTAATCTGTTTTCTTTATTAAAGAATCTAATATAAAAATTATGACCTACTAATGACTTTGTACTACAAAAAATATATAACATTTTAGAGAAAAAAAGTGATACGTCTATTATTAAAAAGTTTTTTTAAAAAAGTGACTACTGATTCGTAATTAACGGCTGCGATAATACCCAAATAAAAAATAGTATGCAAATCTATTGATTGCTTAAACAATCGACGGCCATCTAAGCCAGGCCATAATTAATTTTTGAAAATTGAGTGTCCCGATCAAATAACGCGACCGACGCGCGAAAATTCTTTTCTACTTGCAGTTGGAGTCAGACGAAGCACGTAAAGTAATGCTTTGTCTGACTAATACTGTAAGTAGAAAAAAAATTTTCGCGCGTCGGTCGCGTTATTTGATCGGGGCACTCAATTGACTACAAATTCGCAATTACAGATGTCAGAAACCCCAATGTAACGAGTTCCATTTAACTTTCAGAAAGTTAACTGCCTTATCAGATGCGCTATTTCCACATGTCATATGTTGGGAACAAACTCTTGATAAAATATTGTACAAATGAAAATATGTGAAACTGTGAAATATGGGCTTAAGTAGAATTCAAGATCTTTAACAGTTTCTTAAACTAATCTAAATCATTTATAGAAATGTCTGATTCACATTATAATAATGCTAATATAAACTTGTTCTACTAATATACACAAAAATTGCTATACATGTATATCAAATTTAATGAGAAGATAATAAATGCAATATAATTTTGTTAAATTTCATATGCACGTATGCCAACTTTTTTTTATACTTTGTTATAATGAAAGTCTCGTGATATGAGTCGGAGCTTCCTATACATTTTCTCAGATAGCACAGAAATTTCCAGGAATTTACCACTGGTAAGTATGCAACTTGTCACGGGTAATTTCCAGGATACTTCCTGGAAATTTCTGTGCTATATGGGTATACTAAATTTCTTTTACAGTGCAAATGAACACTACTACTGTTTGTGTTATATTTATAATACATTTTGTGCCTTTCTGTTATTGCAGGATGACGAAGATGATGGTTAATGCAAATGATAATTATTATTTTAGTTATATTATTTTTATTATTATTTGTACTGTCAGTATTATTATTACTTGTCTAATTATTATTTAATGTGTGTAATTTAATATTTCTTTGTAATAAAGGCATGTGTGGAGATTAAGTTCCTATTTTTTGTTTTAAACTTTCTAATTACAATACTCCCCATGAAAATTTCTTCAAAGCAATATTTCAATTGAAATAATTGTTATTAATGCAGAGTGAAGCAAGCAATTCTTTGATTTAATAAACATGTAAATTGTATTTATAATTTAAATTTGAATTAAGAATGTTCTCTCAGTAACATATAATTAACAAACAGTATTAATAAAAGTTGGTACACTAAGAGATGAACCTCTAATTGGAAAAAAAAGTTATTAATGATTTTATTGCCCAAGGTTTTTGATAGCTTCTCTTAAAGTATTGTGCGTCTTCATTAACATTTCCTACACACCACCTGACATTCCCTGAAAGTTTCCTAAATTGACAATGAATTATAATTTATAATTATAAATATAATAATAATTATTCATTATTAGTTATTATTATTAATTTCATTATAATTATTTATTTTATTATTGTTTATTTTATTATTAATTATTTATAATTAATTATAATTTAGGAATATTGACACATACAATAGAGGACAGTTTTGTGGAAGCAGAAAAATGTACGGATATCAGAGAATTTTGGACGCAGAACTCCCCTGTACGGAGAAAAATCCACATAAAAAGAGTTGCAAGTCCACTTTCCTTTGGATTTTCGGTTTCTTTCTAGGTTATGTTTTTGGAAGAAAAATGAACATTTATTGGAAAGCACCAGAGAATGTAAAGAAATGGAGACGTGCAACTTTTTTCAATGAAATACAAGATTTTTTTTTGGCAAGCACACGAATATTTCATGTAATTTTCTCTACGTGTGGAAATTCATGCGATCCTATGAAAATTATAAATACACCAGAAACTTAATTTAGTGGTCGACTCGGGGGTAGACCGCTATATCTAGTGTGAGGTCACAACGTCAGAGTCTAGTTTTGATGGGTGCACACATGAACCGGAGGTTGTGTATTTGCTTATACGCATTTGAAAGAAGGCGTTCTTTCGAGGAAAGGGCATTTAACGACCGCCAAATGAAGTTTCTGGTGTCCATGTTGAGCCAAGTTTCACGTTCAATGTTGATTTGAATATGTCCGTTAAATCGATCTGAACACAGTAGACAGCGTTCAAAGATTTCTTCCCTGACTTCTAGCAGTAAGTTCTCAACTGTCCAAATAAGGCTGAAGAAGGTGGCCGTGTCAAAGTGTTTAAGAGTCAAGTAAATTTTAAATGAATTAATTTCCCCGTGAATTACTTTTTGCGCGTGTGTCAGTTTTGTCTCTGTCCATTATGGAATCCTCCTTCAATGCCTGCACGGAGAGTACGCAATGGTTACCTATAGCAGTCACTATTCGTTTATTAACTTGTCAAGATTCTCTGACGAATGGCAACTGCATTGTATCCAAGTTGCGTTGACTTAAGCGTGCTTACATTAAACACTCAGGCAGGGTCTACTTGACTATTCAAAACTCTTCGTTTGACATTGTTTGTGTTGTTCTTAGTCGGGAAACCAAATCATTGACCTACTCATTGTCAGTTGATAGTTTTGTTGTAGTTCTTTTGTCACAATATTATTCTGTTTTACGAAATTGATAAAAGTACTTTATTTTAGGTTGCTAGAAAATGACCCGTAATTTATGCAGTTCAAATGCATTGTAAACACAAAGTATGCTAATTTCTCTAATTGAAGTGAAAGTTAAGGTTAAACTGAAATAATACTGATCGTCAAAGACAAAGCTAAATGTATGTTGCAACTATTTCAAAATAATTATATTGTACTAATAAACGATATAGGAAATTGAGATAGGAAACTGTATGAAAGTATAAATTTTCCCAAATTATTTCCCACATAGTTTCCCATCAGGTTTTTGTTTTGAAATATGTAAACATTATACAGTAAGGCCTTGCCTACAGTACGCTTTGGATAGCGTACGGTTTGAGTACTCTCTAAATTTGAATCAGTGAAAAAGTCACTGATTTAACCAGTGATCGAACTATTTACTGATTTTCCAGTGAATCTCACTGAAAACCAGTGAATTATCACTGATTATACATTGAAAATTCACTGGTTAAAATAGTGACTAAACTTTTGCACTGATTCAACCAGTGACTATTCACTGATTCTCAGTGGTATACTTATAACTGGATCATTCAGTGACCATTCACTGCTAATCAGTGAAAATCCACTGATTCAAATTTAGAGAGTAGCGTACTCCCCATTCCATGACTACCTGCTTTACGTACTGTACTCTTTTGAATGCGTGCTCACACTTTTTAGTGCCGTCTAAAATTATAGTTTTATAGGGTGCCAGTTATTATTTATTATTAAGTGCTTAAAATTTGCATTTTTTAGTAGTTAATCATCTACAATTCACTAATATGAGTACTATTTAATTCATATTAATATATTTTTTTAAAATACGATGAACTATGCATTTATTGTTTCCGCAACATGTAACTGGAACGTATACGAGCCTAAAAAGGTCTTTGAGAGGAAGAGTACGGTATGCAAAGCAAACGATTCGGCAAGAGTACGGTACGCAAAACCTTACTGTATTTCTGAATTTTAAGTTATAACTTTTTGGTAAAATAATGACAAAGTTTAATGTAAAATGAACTGAAAGTAAGGTTAAACTTAATCTAATTTATTAACATTCAACAATCTTAAAACATTTAATTAATCAGTACTAAACTAGTACTAAGTGAGTACTGCGATTTAATAGTGGCCTTATACTGTTTTAGTACTGATTGTCAGTATTGATTGAATCAGTACTGAGCCGGAGAAAAGAGCATTACCAGCCGGTTTTGGCCCAGTACGTGTCCAGTAGGAAACCAACTCCGATATGCCACACAAATTTTCCACCTAGGTATTAAAACTTTGAATAAAGATTCAAATGATTGGTTTTTATCTATTTCAATGAATTGAGTAACATTTTTTTGAATTTTCATTAAAAGAAGACCAAACATTACCATTAAATTATCATATCTTCAACAGTTTTGTAAATTAATTTCTGAAAAAAAAATTTCTATCCTTTAAAATAATGAACCGATTTCGATAAATCAAAGACAAAAGTAATCCATAATAACTCTATTTTAAAATTGTAAACTAGTAGTAAATTATGTTTGCTTCTTTATAGAGAAAAAATGTTAAATGTAAAAAAGTAACATTTATATCTTCTTCATAAATTTTCGGTAATAAAAATTTTTGATAAAAAACTAGTTCTTTTTATACTGCGTCATAGGATTATGGCATCGTCACCATATACTTATCAGGCCTTGCCATATGATTAGTCTATCTCCACTTCTACTTTTCAGACAGCAGCGAAAGACTATTCACAGTAGCGTCAGATAGAAATAGTCTATCTCCCGTCAGATAGAAAAATACTATCAGATTGCTTTCCGTGTACAATATGAAGAAATAGTTATTTTAGATTAATTTTGTGTTTAATATATTATTGTAATCTGTTTTCTATCTCAAAATTTATAACAATATTTTGTGTGAACAAAAATTTATTACACAAAAATGTGTAATAAATGATAATAACTCAACTTTCTGTCTTCTTTTAATGAACATGTTTAAAGAAATGTTACTCATGATGTTAAAAAAAGAAAAAAGAAACAACGATTTAAATCTTTCTCAAACTTTTTAATATTACGTAATGGTTTTTAAGATTTAATTATTTGAAGTTTAACTTTCTTTTCATGTGTTTTACCCTAAATTTCTGTCATTATTGTAACAAAAAAAATATTATAATTGTAATTGCAATGTTTAAAAATAAATGATTAAATAATTATTTAAAAAAAGCTGATGCGAAACTATATATGAAACTGTACGCTTTCCTGTAATAATCCCCATTTTTTCCCATATAGTTTTGTATATGTTTCGTATATGAACAAATTTTTTATATAGTACACATTTTTTGTTTTTAGATAGAGTATTTCACAGAAAAATTGAGGACGAACAAAAAAAATCTATATCGGAGAAAAGGACTTTTCTGCAAAGAATGGATCAAAATTCCGAAGAGGTAGAAGAAAGAAGAAAAAATAATGAGACAATGATTCCGAGAAGAAAAGAAACCAAAGAAGCGGTTATAGATGATGAAACATTGAATCGAAGAAACAGAAGAAGAAGAAGAGGAACAGAAGAGGATGTAGAGGAGGTTGAAGAAAGACAAGCAACAGAAGAGGATGAAACATTGAATCGAATGAAGAAAGACAAGCAACAGAAGAGGATGAAACATTGAATCGAAGAAACAGAAGAAGAGGAACAGAAGAAGATGTAGAAGAGGTTAAAGAAGAACAAGCGGCAGAAGAGGACGAAACACTGATTCGAAGAAACAGAAGAAGAAGAGGAGGAACAGAAGAAGATGCAGAAGAGGTGGGGGAAGAACAAGCGACAGAAGAGGATGAAAGACTGATTCGAAGAAACAGAAGAAGAAGAGAAGGAGCAGAAGCGATGGAAGAAGAGCAAGCGGTCGAAGAGCGTGAAAACGAAGTATCAGAAGAAATAAACCAATATGATGAAGCAGACAGGCAAAGAAGAAAAAGAAGAAGAAGCGAAGGAAGAAATCAAGATGCAGAGCATGGTCCAGATGAAGCAGCAGAAGATGATCAAAACGACACATTAGAAGAAAGAATTGAACATGATGATGCGCCAATGCGAAGAAGAAACGACGGGAATGCAGAAGCAATTGAAAATGTACAAAATGCACATGATAATGAAAGAGCAGTCAGACAAGAAAATAATGGCCATGATTTGGGAAATGGGAATTTTGGACTAAACAGATTTCTACACGATGAACTGGATAATGAAGAACCGATTGGACAAGAAGAGGAGGACCTGGATGGAGATGTAGAAGGTGAAGAAGGTGAAGAAGATGAAGAAGACGAAGAAGATGAAGAAGATGAAGAAGATGATGGTAACGTAATGTTTCGGATCGATAATGTTGAAGCTATGCAAGCTCCATTGCGTCCGGTACGCGAAGTAACAGCGCTCGATATATTATTAGTAACCTTGGCAGAGGCTGTGCGTTACAAAAACACTTATAAGCAGATTCTATCTCATTTTAGATGGGTGAAAAAGAAGTACCGTTATATTAATTTACCTGTTACAAAAAGAGCTCTGTGGAAGATGATTGGCAAAAGTGACCGAAATCTAGTGTAGTTGAAAGGGAATGCGCCTGCCGGTCTTGCGGTCCGGGTATTGTAGAAACTCACGTCGCGACTTTCGTTCAGGTACTTTTAGCTCCGCAGTTAAAGTCCTTACTAACAAATCCAAAAACTCTCAAAGCGCTTCAATACAAGGGAGCGAGAATTAAGATTAACGATGAAGCAATGGAGGATGTATTTGATGGGGAGCAGTATCAAGAGTTGTCAGAGGATGGAAACTTCTTATCGTATCCCTATAATTTTTCATTAACAATTTGGATCGATGGAGCGAATACATCCACTGCACAAATGTACCCTGTTCTGTTGCAAGTAAACGAGTTCTCGCCGCATGCCAGAAAGAGAAACGTACTTCTAGCAGGTGTGTGGATTGCTAAACAGAAGCCATGTATGCTGACAATTCTAAAACCAATCGTTGAGGAGCTTCAGCGATTGTACAACCTCAGTATCCATTGGGATTCACCCGAAGGAATTGAAATCATTAGTAAATTTTTGGTTACAATTTTTACTTCTGATTCAGTTGCACGGTGTGATGCTTTAGAAATGAAGCAGTACAATGGGTTCAATGGGTGTACTTTCTGTCTTGCTCCTGGAAAATCAGTGGAAGGGCGTATGGTGTATGTTGCTCAGCCTTATGCATTGCGAACTGACGAATCTATTCGTGCAGCTGCAGTAACGGCAGTAGCAAATAACGGAGAAGTAGAAGGCGTCAAAGGTTGGTCAGCTTTAGCCAACCTTCCTGAATTCAATCTTGCAGATGATCAAGCTGTTGACATTGTGCATAACACCTTTCTTGGAGTAATGAAGCATCAGTTTCTTATGATTACAAAGGATGTCGGAAAGCCTTGGTACATTGGCAGTCCAGCAAACATCGCAGAAATAGATAGACGAATTCAGACAATTAAATTACCTTCAAGACTCTCTCGAACACCTAGAATAATTTCGACATATACGTTATGGAGAGCTTCAGAGTGGCGTAATTTTCTTCTGTATTGCGCACTTCCTTGCCTGGAAGGAATTTTACCGACGAAATATCTGAAACTCTTGGCTCTCCTTTCCAAAGCTATATTCATTTTGAACAATGCTTCAATCACAGATAATGATTTAACTTTGGCAACACGTTTATTGTCTTCATTCATTGCAGATTTCGAAAGACTTTATGGAGAAGTTAACATGAGGTATAATGTTCACCTCCTAAGGCATCTTCCGAGATGTGTCCTGTTAAAAGGACCTGCATGGGTATACGACACCTTCCACTTCGAGTCAATGAATAAAAAATTTGTTGACAGCATCACTAGCCCTTACCACAGAGCCGATCAAATGGTAACCCGTTTCTTCTTGAGGAAGTTTGTGATGTCGGCAGTAGATGAGTACGACATCAGTCCTGCAGCAAGAGAGGAGATAGAAACTCTTTTGGATATGAAATCTAGACAAGTGAATCCTGCTATGCCAGAAGGGCATTACTTTCTTGGAAAACACAACCCAATCGTGCGCCATCCAAATAGAGAAGAAATACAACTTTTGCGTAATGCAAATCTGCAAATTGAAGAAGAAACAGTAGTAAGTGACTACAAGACAGCAATTGTGCATGGTGTTGATTACGAAGTAGAACCTGCTGAATCAAAACAATTTTGCAATCACATCGCGTACTGTCGAAACAAAAGATTTATCTCAATCGAAAAAATATTAACATACACAGTCGAAGACGAGGTATTTGCAGGTTTTATTGGAAAGCAGTTCGATGATCAAGGCGAAGCATTTACAACACACTACATGCGCTTTGTAACTCCTTCAAACCGAAGAGTCTTTGTGTCCTACAAAGACATCATAATGCCAGGATTTACAATACCCAGAGGGAACACTCTTATTGCCGCATACATATCGAACTCTTGGGGAACAGATTAAAACAATTCCGTCTAAGTCGTATTGAAGTAACAATTTGGTAGAATCCCTAAATTCTAAATTCTTTTTTATATAAAACGCATTCTTTGTATCTGACTTTTATTTAAACTGTATTTTATATAGCCTCATCATTTGACAGTTTCAAATACGTATTTCATTGATTCAATTTAAAGGAAAAGTTTAAATTTCTTAAAGCACTGATTAAAATACATTTTATTGTAGGTGTAAAGATTCCAGAAAATTTTCCATAAGAGTTTCGAAAAGAATATCCTCGAGAGTTTTCAGAAGAGTCTGCACAAGAGTTTTAACAACAGTTTCCAGACGAGCTTCCAGAAAAGTTTTCTAAATAAAAGTCAGAAGTTTCCAAAGAAGTTTTCAGAAAAATTCCCCAAAGAATTTTCAAAACAGTTTTCAGAAGAGTATCCAGAAGAATCTTCCAAAAGATAACTCTTTTGGATACTCTTCTCAAAACTCTACTAAAATTCTTCTCGGCACTTTTCTGAAAACTCTTTTGAAAACTCTTCTGGGAATTTTTTCCAGAAACTTGTTTGGAAACTCTTCTGGATTCTTTTCCGAAAACTTTTCTGGAAGCTCTTGTGGAAACTCTTCTACAAACTTTTGTGAAAATTCTTTAGGTTATTCATCTGAAAACAATTTGGAAAAATCTTTTGGAAATTAATTTAAAAACTATTCCGAAATCATTCCAAGACTTTTCTACGTGAGTTGTTTTTAAAGTAGTTCGTAACTACCATTTTTTAAATTTATATTATCCTAAACAGTTTTTTTACTTTTCAATAATTTATTTGAAAAATTCATGATTTAATTTCACTATTAATTACAGATTTTTAAATTTCACTAAATCCAACTACAGAAATGGATTCCTAGAAGATACAGACGTTAAGTAATTCAGCAATAAGTTATACCTACATAATAAATTCAGATATTAAGAAACTTCAGGTCACAAATAGTTCGCGAAGGAGGTTGACATTTTTTATTATTAATGTATATTTTTTACCATTCTACCAAATCTGTTTACCTATTTCGACAATCGGATGAATTCGGAATATTGCGTTTCTTGCGGAATTGGCGTATGTTTCTAAATACCATTCGTTATTGGTATATAGTAAACATTAATTTATGAAAGTGAAATTGCGAATATTTAAGTAAAAAACTGCGAAGAAGTTAGAAATATTTTTTACTATTAATGTATACTTTTTGCCTTTCAGATCTATTAACGTGTCTTTACAAGCGGTTCTATTCGGAAAATTGCGATATTTGCGTATTTTTGTAAATATCATCAGACATTGGTACATAATAAACATTTATTCTTACATGCGAGATTGCGGATAGTTAAGGAATTGCGAAGAAAGAAATGTTTTTAATTATTAATCTATACGTTTTGTCTTTCAGGTCTCTAAACAGATTTTGTCAATCGGATGAATTCGAAAATACTCGGCCTTGAGGAGTATCGTCAGCACCTACGGTGCTTTTCTGCGGCTTTGTACTTTCTAATTTAACCAATTCAAAGTAGGTTATGTTCTTTATTGTTATATCTTTAAAATAATTGAATAGAGAGAAAGATTTTAATTTATTGGTGGTGGTTTATGGAATTTTGTATTTTATATCTCTTATATAAAATGGTAATAAGAATCTTGTTTAGTTGGTGGTGGGTTTGTATATCTGTACAATATTATCTGTAAAATAGTTATATGTAGAGAATGCTTTGATTTTATTGGTGGTGGGTTTTTGAATGTATAATTATTGCTTCTTAAGTTTAAGTTCTGAAGGGTTACGGGTTTTAGTGGGTCGGGGCTGGCAGTAGTTCGCCAGCTTTTTTTTTTGTTTTTGTTTACCAACCCCACATAACCTTGGAGTACGGGCTCCAAGGTATCTGTAAGCAGATTTCCCTAAATTTCCCCACGATAAAAAAGAAAAAAAAAACTTGACTTACGAAACTCTATACTACAGACGTCAAGCACTACCTGATCTAAACTGGTGAAAATGCGGTCAAAACTATTTATAGTCGAAATTCAAATTAGCGGATCCAAAATGGCGGCAAAGTATTTTAAAATTTCGACGTATTTAGTTAATAATGCTTTCTAAGTGTTTTTTTGGGTCACTGAATACAAATCTGAAGTCAAAATTTGGAAATTCGAAATGGCGAATCGAAAATGGTGTCCAAAATATAAAATTTCGCAGTATTTAGTGAATAATGCCTTTTTTAGGTGTATTATTAACCAAATATGTTTATTTTCTAAAATTTTGGACCCGCCATTATGAATTTTCAAATTTGACGTCAGATTTGAATTTAGCGACCTCAGAAACCCTCGAGTAAGCATTGTTAACCAAATTCAACATGATGTCAACAAATTAGTCTCCATTTTGAATTTTCAAAATCTGACTTCAGATTTTGATTTAACGACCCAAAAAACTTTGAGCATCAACTAGTTTCAATACTTTTTACCGATGGCGTCAACCAATTACTCTGATATTATATTAGCTTTTCAGTTTATTTTCTTTATAGAATCAAATTTATACTGTAATTAAAATAATCATTCAATGTATAATAAAGCAGCTAACTAATTATTATTAAAATGTAATAGTTAATATGCCATTTAACGCATTTTCACCAGTTTGGACCTTGTAGCGCATGACGCCTGTAATGGCGTTTCGATAGTAGGGCTTGTGATGGAAAATAACCTATAGGTGTTCAAGTGACCCGTGAGGGAAATTTTTATGTCAGTTTACTCTTAAAGTAATTAAAATTTATTTTTTTCCCAAAAGTTATCTCATATATTTCTGAAAAATGAACTAACCCGCCTAGTATGTACTATAACTTTGCAAGCTTACGTTTTACCTTACTTGTAATCTTGGTAAGTTTACGCGACGGAAGCCTACGAGAAGCTTACGGTAATAAGCTTTGATTTTTTTGTAAGATAAATAGCAATTACCTTAGAAATTTACATTTAATATTAAAATATTGAAGAATTCTTTTTAATTTCTAGTTATTGGCGAATAATGAATGAGGTATAATTTGCAATTTATTGGTAGTGGTTTTTCTATTGTTTAACTTAAAATTTTTGTATTTTTCTCTTACAGGAAAATACAGTTAAGTGCAATGATGACTTCAAAGTTGAGTTGAATGTGACATGTTAATATTTATAAAACTAGCATCAACCGTACTATGTACATGAACATGAAAATTGAGCATGATAAGGAAAACTGTAATAAGTAATGTAAAATCTCGTTTAAGTTTTTTATTTGCAGCTTTTTGCCAGTGAAATATTTCATTTCGAACTTCTACGAGTTAAGGATAGGATGCTGTAGCATGCCTTAGGAAAAATTACAGTAGGAAAGAAGGAAATTAAGAAACTCTTTCATAAGTTAATTCCATTTGATATTACTGTGCCTCGCCTCGAGACCTATTAAAATATTTCAAACTGTAGTTGCATGAAGAGGGTAAAACAGCAAAGGTAATAAGAAATTTTTAAATATAAATTAATCTATGTGTACATGTGTCCTGACGCTGTGAAAGGGACCTATCGACCAAAAAATGTTTATTTCAATGAGTAATGTGCTCTGTGGTTTGGATTTTGATGTAGAAGAAGTGAATGTAGATAAAACTAACGTGTCATTAGTCGAGATTTATTTTTGCTTCCTCATAGAGAAGCGTTGTAATCGTGACGATTTTAGATTCTCCAAAAGTAGTCTAAATCAACTCATTTTCACCTAAAATGTATAAAAACGAAATTTGAAGCCAATGTCCAGATGTATGTGTATGAGTATGTTTGTCATCACGATATGTCTCGAACATCTTGACCGATTTTTATGAAATTTGATGGAGTTAATACAGTCATAAAAATCTGAAAATGGACCGTGAGATTTTTAGAAATACCCACTCAACAAATTTTTAAGCCATTTTTTTCTTAAAAATTCGGTTTTTTCGACAAAATTTTTTTCCGTAATGAAAATTTTAATTTGTGAGAGTAAAAATTCGATTCCTTGCATCGAAACGAATCGATTGACCTAAATAAAGTATATTTACTTTATATAGTTTAGTTTTATTATTTATTTATATTTATTTAGTTTAGTTTTACTTTATATAAAGTATATTTACTATATAGTTCTTTTAACAAGAATTAACAGAGAAAATGACAATTTTTTATGAATTTTGACGTTTAAAATCATATTTAATGATATAACTTTTAAAATTTTAGTTTTTTAATGGTAATTCCTTCTGAGAAAACTGTCTGTACTGAAAAACAAATCAATTGAACTATATACAGTACCTATATGACCAGAAATTTAAAAAAAATTTCACTTTTGTATTGTTATTGACATTTAAAAATAAATTTTTTATTATAACTCTTAAAATTGTATTTACTATATATATTTTTTATTTTTTATTCCTCCATGCATACCCTTTCGGGTTTTTACATATCTAATACCTCCCAAATTCTTCTCCATAATTCCCCATTTATTCGCCCTTATGTGCTTCCACAGACGACTTTATTATAGGAGTACTCGTATTTGCCTGGACCGCCTGTAATAGGCTTACTCGCCAGTGGGTAGGAAAACTGTAGAAAACCTACTCAGAGTACAACCGGTTACCGACAGTCGGGTTTCAACGGTAAGTGCCGGATAATTTATCGACAGCGTACACCGTTGACACTCGGCGTCTAACCTACCGCTCGAATTATCTTAAGAGTCGGAGAAAATCCTAGGCTAACAGGGGTTCGAACCAGCGATAGTTCGTAGTGTCCGAAAGCCCAAGCTCTTATCCAACTGAGCTACTTCGTCGGTTAAGTATATTTACTAATGATAGTTCCTTTAAGAAAAATTTGCTACATAAAAAAACAAATAGATTTACCTATGTAGAATACATATTTCATTAATATTTTTTAGAAAAACGACACATTTTAATCATTTTTTATATTCAAAGTTAAATTTTATGATATAGCTTTTAAAAATGTGCTTTTTTAATGATACTTCCTTGGGGGAAAATCTTCTATACTAAAAAACAAATTGATCGGTTTTAATATAAAGTTTGTATAAGCTATAAAAATAACGAAAAAGATCTCACTGTTTCATATTATCATCTTTTTACAAACATTTTGAATCTAAACTTACCTAGTGAGCAGAAAATGTTTGTGGACACTTTCAACTTTTCAAATTTTTTTAACGGGACCAAGTCTAAGTGGTGTATTTTATCACCAAATTTAATAATCTGGTGGGGGAAGTTAAAAAAGTTGAGTAGTTTTTTTTATTTTTTCAAAAAACTTTTTTCTTTATGAGATAAATGTATGAAAAACCGGACGAAGTAAAAAAGATAGGTTAAATCAATATTATCAATTGATAATCTTTTTTCAAAAAATCTGTAATTTTCGGACAAAGGATTATCAATTGAAAATATTGAATTAACCTACCTTTTTTACTTCGCCCGCTTTTTTAATTGTGATTATCCAAATTAAATATTACAGATTTTCGGACAAAGGATTATCAATTGAAAATATTGAATTAACCTAACTTTTTTACTTCGTTTGTTTTTTTGATTGTGATTTAGAATAAATATTACAGATTTGTTAACAAAGGATTATTATCAATTGAAAATATTGAATTAACCCATCCAAAATGGAGCGCCACCTAAAGTAGAGTTTAACGTGTATGAAAACCCGGGCGAAGTAAAAAGGATAGGTTAAATCAATATGTCCAAAAACTGTAATATTTATTTGAAAATTTATATGCTTTAGCTTCCTGGTACGGAAGTCTTTAAAACGAGTAACTAAACAAGCCCTTAAAAGGGCTGATTGTTATTAAGTAATGTTTAATTTTTGGCGATTACTTTTTACGCTTAAAAGTGCTGATTGATTTTGGGGTGTCTTTAATAGTAAATAATTTGGGGATAAAATACACCACTTAGACTTGGTCCCGTTAAAAAAGTCATAAATTCGGGAAAACGAATTTTTTACATTAAAAAATGAGTTTTTTGAAAAAATAAAAAAACTACTCAACTTTTTCAACCTCCCCTACCGGATTATTAAATTTGGTGATAAAATACACCACGTAGACTTGGTCCCGTTGAAAATAATCAAAAATTCGGTAAAGTCGCTTAACTGTATAAATTGGTAATTACCAATTTTTCTTTATTTCAATAAACACCCGCTAGAAATTATAAATTACATTTTTTTTTTAAATGTTTCTTATTTCAAACGGAAAATATGTAAAATTACATACTTCAAAAATAAAAATGATAAAAACCAGTAAAACATCACATTTATTATAATAATACCTTTCCTTTCCTACAAAAAAATTCTTTTAAAACATTGTGTACGAATCCGAAATTAGAAAAGCAATTGTTTATAAAATTCAATTTGGAATTAAAAATTAGTTAATTTTATGCCTCATAATTATCTTCTGTCTGTGTGGATTATGTATTTAAAATATGTAAATTAAGTCATTAATTAAGAGATTAAAGAATAAATAAATTGTTATATTAAATATTTTAACCAAATTATCGATTTCTCCGAGTCAAAAATTAGGAAGGGTTAATTAATTGCCTCATCAGATCTGTGAATTTATTATTATATTTAGTTTTTTACACAACACAACGGTAACCAAATTACACATTTAAAAATTATTATTTACCTGGTTTTTATATGTTATATGAATTAATTTGATTAATTATTACATTATTGTAAGTTTCTTGTTTAAAGAAATAAAGTAAAATTATAAATTTATCATTTTACATTTAAATTAAATACTTAAAATATAATTAAGATATTTACCCTTTTATTGTTGTGAGCTTTATATTATTATAAATAAATTATTCTTGTCCGAAAATTAATTACTAAAATTTACAAAATAAAGAAGATTGCTTTAGACAATAACAATAATTTATTTAAAAAAACAATAAATCCATTACTATTGTGTGAAGCTATTGTTTTAATGCGTAAATACTATTTAATACTCAGACGTTAAGTTATTCAATAATTACTAAAATATTCTACATAATTTACATTTAAAGTTACAAAGATTAAATATATTAAATTAATTTAATTAATTTTTTAATTAAACTTTTTGTCATTTTTAATTTTCCATTAATAAATAAAATTGTTGTATCAAAATATTTCTTTTGTTTTAAAAGATTACTATTATTATTTACTTTATTTCTGTTATTGTATTATTATTTATATTACTAACAATACTCTTATTCAAATTTGCGCGCCACATGAATCACGCAGTCACTCTGCGATTAGCATTTCACTTCAGATTCTTCCTAATGAAAAATACTCTCATATTATTTTTACATTTTTAATTATAATA
>WNHD01004981.1:2135-16255 GCA_011057455.1 Ganaspis sp. Gsp50 | reverse complement strand
CTCAAAAATTGTTCAACACGAAAAGTACTCAACAATCACTTTTTGGGCGGAAAGAACAAATTTTTTTTCAAAATGGATTAATTGCACAATTATTTCACTTTTATTCTCTTTTCGTGACAAAACAACCATTTTCGATTTTTTTTTCTTTTTTCGTGACGAAAAGGACCATTTTTTCCCATTTTAGTGACAAAAACAATTTTTAATTTTTTTCTTTTTTTCCCTTTTTACGAAGAAAACAACAATTATTCTTTCTTTATTCCTTTTTTGTGACGAAGAACAATAATTATTTTCCTTTTTTTCCTTTCTCGTGACGAAAACAACAATTATTTTTCTTTTTATTCTTTTTCGTGACGAAAAAAACAGTTATTATTCTTTTTTCCTCTTTCGTCTTTTTCGTGACGAAAAAAACAGTTATTATTCTTTTTTCCTCTTTCGTGACGAATAAAACAATCTTTTCTCTCTTTTTCCTTCTTTGTGACGAAAAAAAAAATTATTTGTTTTTCTTTTTTAGCTTCTTAGTGACGAAAACAACAATTATTCTTTATTTCTTTTTCGTGATGAAACAACAATTATTTTTCTTTATTTTCTTTTTGATGACAAACATTTTTTTTCACTTTTTTTTCTTCTTTGTGACGAAAAAAGCAATTATTTTTCTTTTTTTTCTTTCTCGTGACGATAACAACTATTATTCTTTCTTTATGCCTTCTTTGTGACGAAGAAGTCAATCATTTTTCATTTTTTCCTTTTTCGTGAAATCATTTTTCATTTTTTCCTTTTTCGTGACAAAAACAACTATAACTCTTTCTATATTCCTTCTTCGTGACGAAAAATCAACCATTTTTTTCCTTTTTCGTGACGAGAAAATTATTTTTCTTTTTTAGCTTCTTATAGTGACGAAGACAACAATTATTATTATTTTTTTCTTTTTCGTGACGAAAAAAACAATTGCTTTTCTTTTTTTCCTTTTTCGCGACGAAAACAACAATTTTTCTTTCTTTATGCCTTTTTTGTGCCAAGAAAAACAATTATTTTTCCTTTGTTTCTTTTTCGTGACGCAAGAAACAGTTATAATTCTTTCTTTACTTTTTCTTAACGAAAACCGCAATTATTTTTCTCTTTTTCATGCCAAAGATAACAATTCCTTTTATTTTCTTCTTTTTCGTGACGAAAAAATTATTTAATTTTCTTTTTTAGCTTCTTAGTAAGCAAAACGTTTAGTTTTTTTCTTTTTTTTCTTGTTCGTGACGAAAATAATAATTATTTTTCTATTTTTCGTTCCTCGTAACGAAAAAGGAATAATGAAAAAATAATTGCTTGGGCGTGAAACACGAATTAGAAAATGCAAAAAATTAAGAAACAGGAATAAAAGGAAAATAATTGTTTGGGCGTGAAACAGGATTGATAAAAGGAGAAAAGAGAAAAGAGAGCAAATTGTTTGCAGATAATTATCTCGTTCTTGGAAAATTACTCGTCAAACAATTCAGAAAATATCTGAAAGCGAGATATAGCGACTAAAGCTCGCTGATTAGCTAGCTCAATTTTAATCCCCTATATCTTCAGATAACGAAGAGGAGAGCATATTGACACGTGTGTTGGAAAATCCAGCACCTCTTTTAATCTTCGTTTATTAGAAAGGATCCTAATTACTGTTTTGCAGCCTTTCATCACTGCCCTTGATTGCCGCCACTGTTCTGCTTTCTTTCACGTCATTTTCCAAAGAAGCTTACGTACAGGTATTAAAATTAGCCCCATTTGAATAAATTTTCATTATATAATGTAATTAAAGTCTTTACAAAAAAACATGATCATTATTTATGTTGTTAGCGTTTGCCATTGTTGTTGACATCATATCCAAATGTTTTTGTCGCAATTTCCTATTGTTTTGTCGAAATTTTCAATAGTCTTTATAATAATTTCCAATTGTTTTTGTTATCATTTACAAAAGTTGATGACATTTACCATTGTTGTAGCCATCATTTCCTAATGTTTCTTCATCATTTGCAATTGTTTTTGTCATTTTCAATCGATTTTCTACTCATTTCCATTTGTTTTTTTTCATAACTTTCTGTTTTATAGTCCTATTTACTA
The DNA here is from genome assembly GCA_011057455.1 of Ganaspis sp. Gsp50. Classification (NCBI taxonomy): domain Eukaryota; kingdom Metazoa; phylum Arthropoda; class Insecta; order Hymenoptera; family Figitidae; genus Ganaspis; species Ganaspis sp. Gsp50. Next base: position 14,167 of record WNHD01004981.1, on the reverse strand, counting down.
ATTGTTGTTCGCATAATTTCCAATTATTCTTGGCAACATTTTCAATTTATTGTGTATAATTTCCCAATTCTTGATGAAATAATTTCCAATTATATTTATTATCATTTCCAAATGCAGCTGGCATTTCCAATTATTGTTTGCATCATTTGACTTTATTATTTACAATCGGCTTTGTCATCATTTCCATTTTGTTGGTCATATTTTCCACTTTTTTTACATAACTTACAATTACTTTTATTGGTTAAAATTGCAGTTTGCCTCATTTCCAATTATTCTTATAATTTCCAATTGTTTTTGTCATCATTTCCAACTTTTGTTATCATTTTGATTTGTTTTTATTATCATTTCAAATTGTTTTTATCATAATTTCCCAATGTTACCAACATTTCTAATTGCTTATATTATTTTCAATTGTTATTGACATAATTTCTTTTTGTTTTTGTCATAATTTCCACTAGTTTTTCGTCCTAACTCCCAATTGTTTTTGTCATAGTTTCCAACTGTTGTTGGCATAATTTCTAATTGTCTTTGTAATAATTTCCAATTGTTTATGTCATTTTCAATTGTTGTTGACATAATTTCCATTCGTTTTTGTCATCATTTCCAATTGTGTTTGTTGTTTCCACTTGCTATTTGGACAATAGCATCATTTTCACTTGCTTTTATTAATTTTCTTTATTTTCAGTTAATTGTTATTCATTTATTTCATTCGCTAATAGTTATATAGCTATTGTTCAATTTATTTGTCGACCCTATTTATTTATTTATTAAAGGTCGACCTTTTATTTACTTTATTCTTTTTTTCTCTGTTACTGTCAGTTAAACAGACTTCTCTTCTTTTTGTTTCTTATTTCCTACTGTTTTTTATCGCTGATTTAGATATACAGAGCACAATTTTCTTTCTGGTTATGAAAAGAAGTTTTTTTGGTGTTGTTTTCTCTAAATAGAAAAGTTCAATTTTTAATATTTCAAGCACATTTTGTCTTTGATTTTTATATCGATAAAAAATAACGACGAGAGAGATATAAAAAATTTCAGAAGAGTGCATAAAAAAAGAGAAGTGATTATATTAGAAGGCGGAGAGCAGTAGCGGTTTTTTTATGCACTCTTTTAGATTTTAGAGCTTACGCGTGAAGTATCTTGTGAAGTGTAGGATGCAAATCATCCTGACGACCACATTGGCGATGAGAGATTATAATATGCGTTCAAGTCTCAGAAACCGTGTCCTCACGTCGCAGGAAAATAAATAACCCACGAAGATTATAGATTATTAAAAATAATCTAAATTTTGCACGATTGATTTGCAAAAATGTCATTGTAAGTGCAAGTGCATATATATTAATCTAAGTGCTAAAAAAAGAAAAAAAAATTGTAAGTGAATAAAAGTTTATGCGTGTATATATCAAAGTAAGTGCTCTTTGAATCTGAATTATTAATTTTCTATTGAGTTAGAGGATATTAATAGAAATTTAATAAAGAATGATTAATTCAGATTTAGATACCACAGAACACAGATATTACAATTCGCTATATATAAATAATAAAAGATTCTAAGAATTTTCATGCAAACCTTATCTTACAATTTTAGTCGATACGAGCAAGAAAGTTATACACTTTGCGATAAAAATAAATTACATTTCTTATAAATGACGCTCCAAGGTGGAAAATAGTGTATAGCTCATGAATCAGTACTGAAAAAGCAGATCAAGTTACAATGTTAATACATAGAAAGCATCCAACGTTAATTATTAACGTTTTTATTAAGACTAGCGAAATTTTTCTATTCCAAGTAGCAAAAATTTTCTGTTATTACTAGAGAAAATCTTCTAGTATTACTAGAGAAATTTTCTATTATTACTAGAGACATTTTCTATTATTACTAGAGACATTTTCTATTATTACTAGAGACATTTTCTATTATTATTAGAGACATTTTCTATTATTACCAGAGAAGTTTTTCTTTTATTACTAGAGAAATTTTTTATTATTATTAGCGAAATTTTTATGAATACTATAGCGAAATTATCGTTTATTAGTGTGTCGATAATTTATTATATCACCTGATACGCTCCGAAGAAAGGGACCCTAGAAGATTTTTAATATAGGTTATGTTTAATGACAGTTTTAACTTAATTAATGCTACCCTTTTAATTATTTGCGGAAAAAATTTCTCGATAGTGTGTATGCACTAAAAATACAAGAAAAATTTTCATTACAACAAATAATTAAAAAGAAGGTATTTTTGAAGTTAAAACTACTATCAAACATAACCTGTATGCAAAAGCATCTAAGGTTCCTTTGTTCAAAGCACATCACATAATAAATACTAATGAAATATTTATAAAATTATGAATGAAATGTTAATAAAATATTAATTAATTTATTAATTAAATATTAATAAATTATTTATTAATTTAAATAAATAATTATTTATTAATTTATTAATTAAATATTAATAAATTATTTATTAATATTGAATAATGATATATAATATTAAAATATTAATGACATACATGACTTTAGAATTGATGATAATAATTAGCCTGCAGAATGATTATCTGCAATATACATCTAAGGGTGTTTAATGATGGTTAAATTATAAGACCAATTCAAATTTAGATGATTAGAGTGATCGATTGGGAGCTTAACGAAATAAAGCAGCTTTTGAGAAACATGATTGGTGCGTTTCTCTGCGGGTGATCAAAATTCAAGTTTGGCGTGTATGCGAATTATGTGGTTCGATGAGGGGCGAAGGGCTCGAGTCGGGTTATAGGGAGACAAGTGCAGGGTTTGAGTTTAGCTCGAGAGAATTCCCTGTTCGGGACCCGCAAAGACATTAATCATACGATTCTGACACATCGCGTGACATCAAACGCGAATTTACAACGATAGAAATGGCTCCATTTCACAACGAGTCAAGCGCAAAATTCACAGCGTGTGCGAATCTTTCGATTATTCAACAAGCCTTTCCCAAAAATGGCCTCAGCTTCCTCTCAAGCACCCTGCCATTCTCAGACTTGCAACTTGTCAAAAAGATTCACAAAAGTCTGAAACAAGTAATTTTTTCGAAAAAAATGTGAAAGAATTTTAATTAATATTAAAAAATGTAAAAGCTTTCTCTTGAGGAAGCAATAAGTATTCACAGTAAATAATTACACTAGTACTTAAGTAAATTTACACATTACTTTTTGAACATAATTTAAAAAGTAGGACAATAAAAAGAAAGAAAAGGGAAAAAGTAGGAAAATATCCAAGAAATAGGCAGTTATTGCACGCGGACCCTCAATTAGTCGTGTAGACATTTTATCAAGCGCAAAAGACAGATCGTTCAAGACAGATGTTTGATTTATTGGTGTACACTGTAAAAACAAGTGTCTTAATTTATAAGATGTTTTGTCCTCACTTTTGAAACATTTGACGTGTTTTTTGACGTTAAGGGTTTCGAAAGTGGGGACAAAACATCTTAAATTGAGACACTTATTTTTACAGTGTAAAGAGGAGGAAATAAGTCGCCATGGTTACTAATTTTTAGAGCGGGACAAGGACGTTTCAGTAGTTATTTGTCGAAGAGGATGAAAAAGCGAGATCGCTTTGGAGTTCGGGTAGATTTATGTGGAAATGTGACTACACTCGTATATGTAAAAATGAGAGAGCGGGTTGTGGAGGTTGGAGGTCGGGTGAAACACTGGGGGAGCAGTGTGGCTGTACAGAGGCAGAGATCGAAGAGGTCTACGTTATCAAGAGTGCCCGATATTGGCAGATCGTTTCCCAGCAAATAATTGGAAATGCAAACGGAAGGGGCCGTTATGTGATAGTTGGATAATTGAGTCTCTTATCGCTGTACCAATGATCAATTCTCACGCACAGTTTTCTTCGTAAATGCAAGACTCCTCCAATTCTCTCGAAACTAAAATCAACTTTTTATCTCGCAATTAGATATTCATCTTTAGTTTACTAAAAATCGGCTCCTTCGTCAATAAAATAAAAAGGAACCTCTTCCAAAATGTGCTTCCATTTCGAAATATTTTACTTCCAATTGGAAACAACAATTGAAAATGACGCTAAAGAATTGAAAATGACGCTAAAGAATTGAAAGTGACGCTAAACAATTGGATGCCAAACAATTGAAAATGATGACAAAAACAAATGTTGAGTGGATAGAAAAAAAACATTGGAAAGGCAGAAACACGAAGGAAATAAAGGATATAAGCCTGCAAATAGAGAGAAATATTGTTGATAGTGTTTTCCAGGACATTGTGCATGTGATGTTCTTGTGCAGTTGACTATAGGCAAAGAGGCTTAAGGCCTTAATGCAGCGGTTGTATATAGTATTTGCACATTTCGTGTGCACATGGATGCATGCATGTGTACATATATGCTGCAGGGTTTTGCGCAGGATCGCATACATTGCTACATTGCACCGAGAGGAGTTTTGCGAAAGTGACGAATGGCGGTGGCTTCAACCCACTTCGCACGCAAATGCCCTCCGGTCTATTTAATTAACCGAGTGTCCGTGATTTTTATGCAGAACTAGGTAAATTTATGAGAGTGCATCAAGGCCGAGTGCTGTACTAAGTCAGCCGAGTTAAGCAAAACAGGACATAAACAGGACTAGCAAGGAACATGTGTTTTACAAACGACATGTGTACTAATTTACCTCACACGATTCTACCTCCCACAAGAATAAAGGTTGCATTTATTAACCAATTAATTAAAATACGCGTGTACTACCAATTATTAATGGGTATTCTTCAGCTGTCTTTCGTTCTTGTAGTTTTGTGCATTGTTCTCAATTTCATTGCAGACAATATTGTATTCTACTCAATTTCATTTTATTGTATTCTACTTAATTTCATTTTATTGTATTCTACTTAATTTCATTTCAGACAATCTCATTCTACTTAATTTCATTGCAGAGAGCCTTATTCTACTCAATTGCATTGCAAACAATTATTGTCTTCTACTCAATTTCCTTACACATTGTTTCATTAACACAAATGCATTGCACCCATTTCATAACGCACAATTCCGTTGCATTATTTTACAATGCAAGATTTGGAGATGTGCCAGTTGTGGTGCATGATTAATGTCAGTACTTCAGGACTAGTGGCAATGAGTTTCGGGAACCGAAGAACATTTGTAGTCGCTTTCCAACAACTGAATTTGTTCGTTTGCAAAAACTGGATAAAAAATGAGCAAGTGGATGTAGGTAAGTATTTGCATGGTTATTGATAGATGTATGATTAGAAGAGAGGTCGACGTCACCTTATCATCACAACATGTGGGATACGTGAGGACCTATAGGGAAAATGAGCAGAACCGACCGCTAAGAGTAATGAAGAGACAAAACAGTGTCGAATGTTGTAAAATTTGAATCCATTGTAAATTAAATGTATTATTTTGGATTCGATCGAAAAGACGAGAACTTAATAAAAACTTCGCAGATACATCTAGAGCATTAGGTGCGTCTGAAAAATGTTTCAGATGCACCTAATGCTCTAGATGTATCTGCGAAGTTCTAGATGTATCTAGAATGTATTCTAGATGTTTCTAGATGTATCTGAAACATTAGATGCATCTGAAACATTGAATTCTTCGGAAACATTAGATGCATCCGAAACATTGGTTGCATCAGAAACATTGGATGGATCTGAAATATTACGTACATTAGATTTATTCACAAATACCTGTGAATTTGGCATAATAAGTAATGTTTAGGAGATATAGAATGGAGGTATGTAGCAGTTTACGATAGCTGTGTCATCACACGTGCACGTGCCGCAGCGATGTATCACGGAATGACGGGAATCGTGCAGTGTTGCGTTAGCTCTACGTTAGTGTGGCGTTAGCAGCTCTCTTGTATTCAGTATTCAACCCCCTTAACAAATCACGCTTCTCTCTTTCTCTTGCGTGCATTATCTTCCTCTTTCACAATTCCTACATAATATCTCGCAATTTCTCTTTTTTTCACCTCCCGTGCCATCCAGATCTATTGCCTCTGGCTCTACACCGTTTCGTTAAAAATCCCTCGACTCTAGCACCGCCCACTAAATTACACACTGCAAAACAAAGTATTACTCATCGTCTTTTCCATACAGCCATTTCTCCTTATTCCAGAAATTCGTCTCTTCAAATGTACCCTCAAAGATTCTCTTTTATTGCGTTAATACTTTCAGTAATTAACGTCACATCAGCAGCATTATATAGTTTACATTTTGCATTCATAGTTTCAGTAGAGTGATTAAAATCCTAGTTGTGTCGATTCAAAAAAGTTGCATCTATTCAAAATAGTTGCATCTTTTGAAAATAGTTACATCTTTTGAAAATAGTTGCGTCTATTCAAGATAGTTGCGTCGATAGGAAACAGGCAAACCGTGTTTTTGTCGAGTTAATGAAAATAGGGAATTGGTGTCGTGTGTAACATATTTCAGTAAGAGTTTCATTTTGACTGAAGGCAACCAGAAATGTCACTTTTGAGCCAAGTCGTAAAGAAAAGTAAGTTTATGTCATCTATGTAAGAAAGGAAGACATGTGAGAAATGACCCAAGAAAAAGTTGAATTTCACAAAAGAAATAAAAGGATGCAATAATTTTGATTTCAATTTTACAGACTCTGATTTACTATTTCTTCGGCTCCATTTTATGTGCAGAGCCCTTCGAATCTTGGAATGCAGGCACATGTGTATGATCCTATAAAGCAAAGAGGAACATGAAACGGAACAGCTGTCACGTAGCTCGTAAATCCAAATGAGAAAACAGAACGATCAGAACGTGGAATGGTACATCTACCTCAAATTATTGTACAAATTTTTTTCGGTTTTTGTTTTCTTTACTTTTGGTTTTGTTTATCCTTTTTGTTTTTGACTTTTGTTTTTGCTTTTTGTTTTTGCCTTTGCCTTTTGTTTTTGCCTTTTGTTTTTTGTCTTTTGTTTTTGCCTTTTGTTTTTTGCTTTTTGTTTTTGCTTTTTATTTTTGCTTTTTGTTCTTGTTTTTGCATTTTTGGCCTTTCTTAATTGTACAAGCAACTGTATAAAACAGTGTCGATATTCAGCGCAAATAAAATGAGAAAATTCTACTCGAGAGAATAACACACTAAAATCGTAGAAAGTCAGACTTTCAATAGCCTCGAGGAATTTTTTTGATTTCAGCCAATGAGCGAATAATTTCAGGTCGAATAAAATATTAATGAAGAGCATACATATGCAAAATAAATACAGAATTGTATACTCTTTTTTTCACTCGATGACGCTAATTATTATTACAACTCGACTGCGTCTCTAAAGCAGATGCTAATTATTCTCGTATTTTAAAGAGCGCATTTTAATCAACATTTCCGCCAAATGCTTTAATTTTAAACATTTTCTGTTATTTCGAATGCCACTGCAATTTTGCATATTCCACTCGAAAAATTATTTCCCAACTTCCATAAATTCAAAGGTTGTTTTACGCATTAACAACCCAGGATTCAAAAACTCTTTTTTCCACATACAAAAAGTAATCCCAATCTGCAAAAAGAGGATTTAAGTAGCTAAAACCGTAGAATCAAAAGTAAAAAAACTTTCCTCTTTATACGCGGGCAAATGTAGCTTTATTAAACAGAAATTAATAAGCTACAAATCTGAAAGCTACAAATGTGAAAGCTAAAAATTTGAAAGCTAACAATTTAAAAGCTACAAAGAAAGCTACAAATTTAAAATCTATAAAGAAAATTAAAAGCTAAAAAATGAAAAACTAAAAGATTTAAAGGCTAAAAGTGTAAAAAAAGATTATTTCGACAAGACCTTGAGAAAAAGAGGAATAGGAAGTTGTTTATTACCTTCATATTCTTTATTGATGATGTAAATCTTGAGTTTACGTAGGCTATAATAATATTCCTAATTACCCTTGAGGCTCGACTAGGTTTTAAATATCACGTCTGTTTGCCCACACTGTTTGTGCACATTTACCACAGATAAAGTTCTATATGGTAAACGACGAATTTCGTACGAAATTCACAATGTTTTACAAAAGCAAGTAATTAACTTTGTTGGATAGGGCGAGTCGCAGAATACACACTCTGCTATATGAAAGAGATCGTTCCAGTTGATTGGCTCATATGTTTTCCACCCTGATGCACTACATGCCTTTACACCAATTTAAAATCACACCTTTCTTTCTAAATAACGTCACCTACTCACTCTCTCTGCTCTTTCATTAAGCGACAAATTCCTCAGCATTTTTCAAAACGTACATTGCATGAAAAAACTCTTCTCAACAGTCACACTCCCACTCAATTTGAACCGCATCAAACATCCTTAGTAGAAAACTATTGCATTCTCATGAAAATTTTGATGCCTTATTAATATATTAACTTCAGTAGAAAACTATTGCATTCTCATGAATATTTTGATGTATAAAAATTAATACAGACTATTGATGCATTCACTTCTCCGAGATAAAACTATTGACCCTGGGAAAACAACTCGATAAGTCAGAATAACGAAATTGAACAAAAAAGAAGATCCTGTCTTTTTGAATTTTTCCTTTTCAGCGACACAAATTGGCTGCGTATAAAAATTGCAATGACTAGCGATTATGAGAAAACAAAACACTATGAGGAAGCAATAAATTAAAAGTGCTTTTGAAGCTGAAACAAGTCGCTGTAAATTTTTGTCTCCATCAAACTGTTATTTTCAGTGAACGATATAAAAACGTATCAAAAGTAATCCCATTCCCGTTAAACTAAATGAAATTCTACACCACAATTTTCCTTGATCTCTTCGTTTAAAAAACAGGCAACAGTCACTTTTTTTTGCTAAAATTTCATTTCATGAATGTTTAAAGGGCCTTTGTGAGTCCAATTTGTCTTGCTACCCTTTTATTAAATATCGGTGGCTGTGCGTGTGAGAGCACGCGCGTCAATTTACATATGTGTATGCATACACGTAGATGTATACACATAGATGTATACATATAGATGTATATGCGTAGATGTATATGCGTAGATGTATACACACATAGATGTATACACATAGATGTATATACGTAGATGTATACACATATATGTATGTATACACTCACATGTATATCTGTTTTTATATTTACGTGCAATTACACATAAATCTCTACATGCATACAAATATAAATATGCACATGCATACACATGTGTACATGCACACAGACACACACACATGCACATGTATGTCTGCACATACACACACGTATATGGAATTGCAAGCAGACACACAATTTTCATGTGGCAGAGATTGGCCAGTAGAAACAAAACGCTGGAATGCAAGAGGAATAAAATTCAATGAGCGACGTGAGACCATGTGTGAGGGTGTGAGAAAATAACAATGGAAATGTTCTTTCGTCATAGAGCTGACATTACGAAGCACGCAAATGCAAATAAAAAGAAGAGAGGCGTGCGTGTGCTCCCATTATGAAAAGAAGCTGACGAAAATGTTTCAGCGATTTATCGGATCGTCAAATTTCCTTCTCTTTTTCTCGTTTTTTTTGTTTGCTTTTTCTTTTTCTTCTTCTTCCTCCTTTATTTTTATTAAAAGAATATCGCAGAGAGATGAAAAAATATACTGTCGCTGGGCAGGATAATAAAAAACTGAGTGACTTGAAATATGAAGGAGATTTTAACACGTTTTTCAACAAGCACATGCTGCAGATTTTTTCTACCGTGATTCTAATTTGTTTTCCGCCACGATTTCTTTTTTAAAAAAAAAGAAGCTGAATGAGTCGGCAGAACATTTATTGTTTGAATAGTATTCAATGTTGGGTGAAAGAGTCGTTTGTATTAACATCAACTTTAGCGATTTCTTCATTTTTGAAGCATTTTACTTGTGTCTTTGATACGAATGTCACAAAAAACTTTTTCTTGTCATTGAAAAAGTTTGTCATTGAAAAAGTTTTTTTTGTAATTATAAAAGTTTTTATTATAATTACAAAGTTTTTTGTAAATAAATTTTTTTTATTATAATTACAAAAGTTTGTTCGTAATTCAAATTTTATTTTATTCTAATTACAAAACTTTTTTTATGATTAACAAAGTTATTTTTTTTATAATTAAACAAGTCTTCTTATAATTAAACAAGTATTTTTATAATTAAACAAGTCTTTTTATAATTAAACAAGTTTTTTATAAATAAACAATTTTTTTAATAATTAAACAAGTTTCGTTTTAATAATTAAACTTTTTAATAATTAAACTAGTTTATTTTTAATAAATAAACAAGTTTCTTTTTTATAATTAAACAATTTTCTTTTTAAAATTAAAACAGTTTTTGTTATAATTATAAAAACACGATTTAGGGGAAAAAGGTTGCTGATAATTTAGATTCGTGACTTATTGCTACAAAATAATTTTAAAGAGTTGAAACAAATAAATTTTAAATTCGACTCATTGAATGAGTGAAATTTAACTTCTTGCTGTGAATTATTATATGCTGCTATAATATTGGATTTATAACTATAGTTCTTTTATGAAATTTAATTTTACAGTAAAAAATTATTGATTCTTGTATAGTATAACTTTTCTTCCTAATTCACATTTAGAGAAAAGTTCTTATTTTAAATTGTTAGATTTTTTAGATAAATTTTTTGGTTAAGAATGTCCACAATATGTAAAGAAGATGAAGATGAAGAACACGACAAAGAAAACGAAGAAGAAAAATAAGAAAAAAATGAAAAAGGAAAAGAAAAAGAAAAAAAAGAATAATAAGAAATAGAAGAAAAATAAGATGAAAACGTATTTAAATATACAAAAATTAGTATCACCGATATAGATATATTTCATCTTGTGTTAATCCACACGAACCCTCGTACATCGTAAAAGTTAAAAATTCCTAACAAACATTTTACTTGTCGGGCTGAAGTTTTTAATGGAAAATGCTTGCTTGTGGAGAAAAATCACCCCATACGTTTTCAACCCTCTAATATCCTTGGAAATCAATCTTTTTTGAAAGTTTTACAACTTATTTTTACAACAAACAAAAGTGATTTTAACATTTCTCGATTTTTTTATCTAATATTTACGAATAGAATGACAAATTTTTCTTTATTCTTTATATTGTTTGTTTCATTTTATTCCCATTTTTTATTCCTTTTATACCTATTTTTTATTTTTTATTCTATTCTTTTTATACCAGAAGACAAAAAGTTGATTTAAATAAAATTATAAAGTGATTCCGAAGAATTTCAGACATTTTGAGTTCAATTGAGTGTCATTCTTGACTTTTTGTTTTTTTCTTTCTTCTATCATTAGTAAACCAACTTCGATTTAAGGAGTTCATATTTTCACATTTTCTTTTTCATACTATTTTCATATTTGTAATTGCAGAAAATGTCTCCGTCAATTTTGTCAATTGTAGAGAGCAAAGGTAATGTAAAGTTTTTAGTTATTTTTGTAGTAACTTTTTTTCTTGCATTTTTTATTAACTTTCCCAAACATTTCTTTAACATGTTTAATATTTTGTTTAGTAATTTTTTTAGTAAGTTTCGAGTTTATTTATTTAGTAACTTTTTCAAGTATATTTTTTTAAATTACTTTATGTTGTGAATTAGTAAGTTCCTTTTTCTACTTTTAACTTTTAGTTACTTTCTTTAGTAAATTTTCTAGTTACTTTTTCTAGTAAGGATCCTATAGTTTACTCTCTCTAGAGACTTTCTCTACTGATTTTCTTAGTGACTTTATCTAGTAACTTTCCTAGTAACATTTTTTATTAATTTTTCTAGTAACATTTTTTATTAATTTTCCTAGTAACATTTTCTATTGATTTTCCTAGTAACATTTTCTATTAACTTTCCTAGTAACATTTTCTATTAACTTTCCTAGTTACATTTTCTATTAAAGTTCCTAGTTACATTTTCTATTAACTCTCCTAGTTCCTTTTCCTATTAACTTTCTTAGTTACTTTCTACAGTAGCTTGCCAAGGAATATTTCTAGTTACTTTTTCCAGCAATTTGTTTAATAACAGTCTTTTTAACAAAAACTTCTTCTAGTCACTTTCTCTAGTAACTTTTCTAGCAATTTATCTAGTTAC
>WNHD01004980.1:0-10648 GCA_011057455.1 Ganaspis sp. Gsp50 | reverse complement strand
GTCTTTTTTTTGTCTTTTAAATGTCTTTTGGACGTCCAAAAGGACGTCTTAAGTACGTCTTTATTACGTCTTTGGGCCATAATAGTCAATGTCCCAGAATGTCCTGGGACATAAAAAAAGACGTTCTAAAGACATCTTTAAGACGTCCCGGTGCCCACTGGGTGTTTTGTATTCTAATAAAGGCGATAAGTGAGCAGTGACGGTAACTAATTCATTTATTTTATAACAATGGAACTCTCTTGATGTTCTAATAAAATAACGCCAGTATTAGGCCTGGATCATCACCTTAATTTGTCATTTTCTACTCCAATGAGACTTGGTGCGCCATCTAATAACGTGTACACGAAATTAAAGATACTACGTCGGTAAAATCAAATTCTGTTAATTTTTAACTTACTTGATAATTGCATTTTGTTAATTTCTTTAAAAATATACCTTTTAAAAGTTTTAAACTATTATTTGACAACAACTATTGCTTTTTCTTTATAAAATGATTACAATTATATGATATATAAAATAAAAAAAGAATCCAAATTTTTCTACGCAGTATTTATCGACAGACGGAAAATTGATCTACTGTGCATGTTGTATTGTAGGAGAGCATGAGTGACGACCATTGCATTCTTGAAAGAAACCGAGTAGCTTTGAACTTATTTCAAAATTGTGTATAATAAATAAATAAATTATTAAAATGTTTGGACAAGTGAGCCGTCAAGCAGTCAGGAGGTTCACGACTACTGCAATCCGCAGGTCACACGCTCCAGATGATGGTGTTCCTGGAAAAGTGAGTAAAGCAACTCTTTACGTAATCATTTTCGAAAAAACGATTGTCTTTTGTTTTCTTCATTTTCAAATCAAATATAAGAATATTTCGATATTTTTCTTTTAAAAACATTATTTATCTTTGTATTTTCTGGTCAATTACAATTTTTTGTGTTTGTATTTCGTGTTTGGAAAATATAGATTTCTTCTGATTTGAGGTTATGGCTAAAGAAATTGTGTAAAGTAGTTTCGTTAAAATAAATTTATCGCTAATATTTTAAAATATAAACGGGTAACAATAAAGATATAACAATCCTTGATGCAATAATCGAACGAAAATTATTTAATTTTAATTTATTATATGAAAATCGGATAAAATGGAATATTTTCTTTGAGATAATTTAGTTTCTAAATGTTAAATTTCATGATTTCGTACCTTGTAAATTCATAAATGCTTTCGATATTGAAAATTGATAAAAGGGTGATCTGTGATAAGAATTCTTAAGTAATAAAATTTATCTTGATTTTTCCTTTTATATATTTAATTGAATATTTCTAGGAAGATCATTTTAATGAGTATTACAAGAAATTAAAAATTTGAATGTTTTGATATAATAATTCTAAGTAGGTCAATCGATTTGTTACTATTCAAAAATGTATTCTTTTCATTCTTTATTGCATGAATTTGATTGAAAGTTTGGTATATTTAAAGTTCACAGCGTCTCAACGCGGGGATAATTTTTTTTACTCGTGATTTAAAAGAAATGTCATCTAGCGAATTATTATAAACATTTTTGCCTACATTTCGTTTTACAAAATTTGCTTAATGACAAACAATCCTTTTAAGATAAAAATTGTAAAGAAGAGTAAATAGAAAAATATATTTAAATCGTTGATTAGTAGTAGAATTTAAATTCTTGATAAAAACATCCTGGACTTCAACTTCATCTTTTCAGTTTCAATTTTATTAACTTTACTTTTTCATTTTCAGAATTTTCCCTTCAGTATCGAAAATAAAAATGCGTTGACCCTGAAGTTTATGCTTTTCTTCGGCAGTGGATTTGCTATTCCATTCCTTGGTGTTAGATTCCAAATGCTTAAGGCTTAGGTCAATTGTAAGTGAAAGACAAAATATTTAAAATATTTTTAGTTTTCCTATACGAAATTAATTTCTCTGTTTTATGAAAAAATTGTGAAATAAAATAAAAATTGTAACAAAAACAAAAATAGAAAAGGAAAAGAAGAGTACAAATAGGAAAAATAATTAAGAATAAAAAAAGGTATATAAGAATAGCAAAAAACTTAAATTAAATATTAATTTATTTTAAATATTTTCAGGTTTACATGCATGCAGAAATAGTCTACATCTGCTATGATCTGGTTTGGTCATGTTGTAAATGTTATCTTATTTTGTAAGTTAAGTCACGAATAAATTCAGTAATATAACAGGTGGACACATTTTTTTTCTATTACCTTTAGGCTAAGCGACATATTTTTTATCCAATAATATAACTAACTTAACAAGGTTAATTTTTTGATAAACGCAAATTTTGTAATTCTTAAGAATATTTGATTTTTAAAAAAATAGAAGATAAAGATATATATTATGTAATTTCTAAGAAAATTTTAAGTGTTTTGTGCTTTTACACAACTTTTAGCTCAGGAACATTACTATTGCAAAAAAAACATCAATATTTATTTATTTACAAACGGAACTATGCACTTTAACTAAATCTAAGTTACAAACTGCAACTTATGAACAATAAAAGCTTAAAGCTAGGTTTTGTCTTTACTAAAAACTAATCAAGTAACAATCTAAGCAATAAAAAGTGAATCTCAGTATATTGCAATCAAAGAAGTGAACATTATTAGATTTTTTGCTTCCTCACAGGAAGCATTGTAATCGTGAAGATTTCTGATTTTCCAAAAATAGTCTAAATTGACTTACTTTCATCTAAAAAGCTCAAATTCGAAGATTGAAGTAAATGTCCAGATGTATGTAAGTATCTACGTGTGTATGACACCCTTTTTTATCGCCAGGATATTTCGAGAACGCTTTTACCGATTTCAATAAAATTTAGTCTACTTTTTATACTCGTTAATATCAATATTTGTATGTAGGGATTTTCAGAAATTCTTACTCGAATTTTTCTTACACCATTTTATCTTTAAAAAATCCAGTTTTTTGCATAAAATTTTTTCCCTAATTGAAATTTAAATTACAGATCAAATTGTATTACTTGCATCGCGAAGAATCAATTGACCTATATAAAGTATATATTTGAAAAAAAGTTGATGAAGTAAATGACAATTTTCTATTATTTTTGACACTTAAAATCACATTCTATGATATAACTTCAGAAATATTCATTTTTTAATAACAGATCCTCTTGACAAGATTGTCTGCATTCAAGAACGGGTTGATTGATTTCTATAAAAAATACATATTTTACCAAAAATTGATAGAGTAAATGACGTTAATTGATCTCCGCAAGAACCTTATATTAGCTACACAAACGCGTTTTAAGTGGTTTTTAGTGAGAATAGAACTTGAGAGCACTCATTTCAAATTTTAAAACGAGCAAAAGTCAAAGTGTTGAAGGCACCCCGGCTGTCTTAAACACTTTTCAATTTTGGTGCTTCTTTCTATTCAGAAGCTATTAGAATTAATATTATCTCCACAAATCCCTGTTTTTAACTACACAAACGCGTATCGAGGGTTTCGTAGTGAGAAATGCACTTAAGAACACTAATTTCAAATTTTAAACAACAAAAAGGCAGCCCTGCTGCCTTTTTGAAAATAAAAACTCAAAAATAATGATGCATAATTTTTTAAAAATCTAATTGATCCTTACAAGTGTCAAAAACGTTACAATACTCGAATTGGGGTGCTTTTTTCTGGGGAATTGAATGCAAAAAGAATATTTTTAAAAAAAATTCCGGAACTCGTTCAAATCTGCAAAAACGTGAAACATGATTTTTGAAAATTAAAAATTTAAATTATAGACGCATACTTTTTTAAAATTCTAATAGATCCTGACAAGTGTCAAAAAACGATATAATACTCAAGTTGGGGTGCTTTTTTCCGGGAAATCGAATGCAAAAAGAATATATTTAAAAAAATTTCCGGAACCCATTCAAATCTGCAAAAATGTGAACCATGATTTTTGAAAATTAAATATTTAAAATATGGACTCATGCTTTTTAAACATTCTAATCGATCCAGACAAGTGTCTAAAACGTTATCATACTGAAATTGGGGTGCTTTCTTGTGGGGAATCGAATGCAAAAAGAACATTTAAATAAAATTCCGGAACCCATTTAAATTTGCAAAAATGTGCACCTTGATTTTTGAAAATTAAAAATTTTAAATATGGACTCATAATTTTTTAAAATTCTAATTGAGCCTGATAAGTGTCAAAAACGTTGTAATACTCAAATTGGGGTGCTTTTTTCTAAGGAGTCAAATGCAAAAATTATATTTTAAAAGAAATTTCCGGAACCCATTCAAATCTGCAAAAACGTGAACCATGATTTTTGAAAATTAATTATTTAAAATATGGACTCATACTCTTTTAAAATTCTAATTGATCCTGACAAGGGTCAAAAACGTTATGATACTCAAATTGGGGTGCTTTTTTCTGGGGAATCGAATGCAAAAAGAAAATGTTTGAAAAAATTTCCGGAACCCATTCAAATCTGCAAAAACGTGAACCATGATTTTTGAAAATTAAATATTTAAAATATGGACTCATACTCTTTTAAAAATTTTAATTTATTGATCCTGACAAGTGTCAAAAAGGTTATAATACTCAAATTGGGGTGCTTTTTTCTGGGAAATCGAATGCAAAATGAATATTTTTATAAAATTTTGCGGAACCCATTCAAATTTGCAAAAATGTGTACCTTGATTATTGAAAATAAAAAGTCAAAAATAATTATGCATACTTTTTTAAAAATCTAATTGATCCTTGCAAGTGTCAAAAACGTTATAATACTCGAATTGGGGTGCTTTTTTCTGGGGAATAGAATGCAAAAATAATATTTAATAAAAAATTTGCGGAACCCTCAAATCTGCAAAAACGTGAACCATGATTTTTGAAAATTAAAAATTTTAAATATGGACGCATACTTTTCTAAAATTCTATTTGATCCTGGCAAGTGTCAAAAAGGTTACAATACTCAAATTGGGGTGCTTTTTTCTAGGGAATCGAATGCAAAAACAGGGTGTCTAATGGTCAGGGAAGTCATGGAAAAGTCATGGGGTTTACTTGGTCAGGGAAAAGTCAGGAAAAAGTCAGGGAATTTTTTTTTCAAACCGCGTTAGACACCCAGCTTTTCAATTTTGCTGGTTTTTTCAATTCAGAAGCTATTAGAATTAACTTTTTCATCAGAAATACATTTTTTTAACTACACAAACGCGTTTTGAGGGATTCGTAGTGAGAAATATATTATTACATTTTTCTTTTTAATAATACGACGTACTATGTGAGGGAACCTCAGGATTAACGATATTAATTTTAATAATTCATTTTAATAAATAAATAAAAGAATTTAAATTGACAGATAGATTAAATTCGATTAATAGATAAATTGATGATAATTTTTTAATACCCTTAATTTTTAGACCCTTAATTATTTTGTTTAATAATATTAAAAGAATAAAATTTTTAATTATTTAAAATATATTTTTCTCTTCTTTTTTAATATTATTTCATAATCCATTATTTTTTTCACATAATATTGATTGGAATATTTTTATTAACCAGTATTAATTTATTTTTAATTCTTTTAACATTCTGCATTGTAACATTATTAATTTTTTTTTTTTTTTTTGAAAAATCATTTAAACAAAAGGTTTTTAAGAAATACTAAAATATGGAAACTTAGAACTATGAGTTAAACTATTATTTATTATTTAATTATATTATAATTATATTTAATTTGGAATTGTTTAATAGTGTGTTGGTAAAAACTGCAAGTCAGTGAATTGTAAAAAGAAAACAAAATTTTGTTTTTTAAAAAATAATTTCAAATTTGGTTGAAACTTTATAAACACTAGTTCCATTATAAACAAAAGACGTACGAGCAGCTAACATTCGCATAGAGTGCAATCGAATGTTTTTATATTCAATTTAACCTAAAAGCGAGAAAGTACAACGTTAAAAATAATAATTATTAAATAATAAAATGTTTCGTCACATCACTCGTCAGGCTGTCAGAAGCATGGTTACAAAACCTTCTGAATTTCCCCGTGGATCTCGACACGTTGGAACCGTAAGTAACTTTTGCAACAGAAACATTTTCATCCAATGTTTGTATCATTTTTTCATCAATTTTTGAGTTGTACAAAAAGAAATTTAAATCTTAAAATGGCTTAAACTTAACAAAATACTAAAGATACTAAAAGATACTAAAAGCTACAAGAAAGTACTATAAAATTAAAAAAGAAGTTTTAAAAAGTAAAATAATAAAAAATTTTCTAATGAGCAAACAATAATACATTTTCTGATAGGAAAATAGTGATAAGTCTTTTAATAAGAAAATAATAATAATAGATTGAAAAAATGTGATAAAATTAAATTAAAATTACAGAAGAAAAAAAGCTTAACAAGAATATTATTTCTAAAATAATAGAGTGGCAATAATTGAATAAAATTTAAATAAACAAGTTAAAATTAAATTAAAACACAAGAGAAAAAAGTTACCAAAATAATGTTTGTGAAATGAATAAATAAAGTAATAAGAATTGAATAAAGCTAAAAGACAATTAAAATTTAAAAATAAAAATTTAATTTTCAGAATTTGCCCTTCAACATCTTTAAAGTGGACGCACTCACTGTCAAGTTCATACTTTTCTTCAGCAGCGCATTTTACATTCCATTCTTAGCGCTTCATTTTCAATTGAAGAATTACAACTTGGATTACAGTTTCTCGAAAAAGCAAAAAGTAGCTGAAGTCTATAAATTAATTCCCGAAGGTCAAGACAAAAAAGTGCCAGAAGTTTACATGTGATTTTCAATTTATAAAAATCCACGTAAAAAGTTAAACAATTATTTTTCGATCAAAACGTGTTCTCCATGTTCTTATAAAAATGAATCCATGAATTTATTAGAGTAAATTATTTATTGGTTATGATTTAATTAACTGCGACCAAGTTTTGTTAATAATTTACTGTTTAATGAGAATATAAATAAATAAATAAATTTCAAATGTGTGTTACTCGTATATTTTTATTAAACATTATTTTGTTGATATACAATATTAAAGAGTCTATATTGTAGTTCTAAAATTAGTTATTGTAAATATTGCTACATTTTCTTTCTACTTATAAAAAAAAATACTAAAGCTAGTGTACAAATTGCCGAGTCGATTAAATCTGCTTTAATTGTGTTATGAAAGTTTAATCCTTTCTTCTACTATTTAAGATTATCATCTATCAAAATCTGGTTCGGGCACTGGTGGCTTAAAACGAAATGACTTTCTTGGCGATTCTGAAAATTAATTAGAAATTTAAGATATTAATTAAAACTACATTAAATAATAAATGAATTAAACGGAATTAATTGAGTTAATTAATAAATAAATATTTATTAAACTTTTCTATTAATTTAATGCGAAGTAAGATAACTAGAAAAAATAAATTTATTTAATTAATTTATATTCATTTAATTGATATTTAATTATTATTCGGTGGATTTTAAACACAAAATGAATTAAAGCAATAAATATAAATGAATATGTAAATTTTATTAGTTCTTGGAAACTAAATAAATTTAAGTAAGTATTTGTTTAATTTAATTTATTACTTTTTCTATATTTATTTTTAATTTATTCCTTTCTTTGCTTCCTCAAGAGGAAGCTTTGTTTTATTTATGTTAATAGTAATTTGAATAAATTATTTTAATAATTTCATTTATACCGTTAATTAGTTTATTAATGAAATACTGACTATTGTCACAGGCACATTGATGGGAATGATAAGAATCGACACAAGATACCAGAACGTATCCATTTTTATCTGATTTTCGGTCATAGCGATCCCTGCCAATTTTCTTTTTAGGCTACAAAATAAAAAATTATTACAATTATACTTTTTAATTTATAATTTAATTTTATAACAATTAATAAACGGATAAATTTTATGCCCTGAAGAAAATTCATGTTTTTTTACTACAAATGTTTTTCTTTTGAATTCCAGAAAGTAGATATAATAATTGGACGGTATTTCATAATTCGTTGATATTAACCATTTTTGTACGCAATTTAAAGAGATCGAAATAATATTAAAAAATACAATTAATGTGAATAAAAATACAATAAATGTTAAAAATACAATAAATGTTAAAAATACAATAAATGTTAAAAATACAACAATTGTGCAAAAACATAATAAAAGTGAAAGAAAAATAATTTACTATTCTTAAATGTGACATACTATTCTAAATTTTCAGAATAGTTATTCTTGATTCAAGAATATTTTATTCTTGGGACAACATGATTAAATATTAATCATCATTGCATTGAATGCAGAATATTTATTTTTTTAAAAGTATTGAAAATAAAATATAATTGGATGGACAATAGAATATTTTTAATTCCATTATTATTATTTGTGTCGCGCTTTGAAGAAAGGAACCTTGGAAGCAAAAGTTTATGTTTGATGATAGTCTTAAAACTTAATGAAAGATTCGATTTTAATTATTTGCAATCAAAAAGGATAGTTTTTATTAATACTATGCGTATACTGTTAAGGAAAACTGTTTTTCACTGCAAATAATTAAAAAGGTAGCTCTAATCAAGTTAAAACTATCGTGAAACATAACTTACAATTTTTACCATTTAAGGTCCCTTTCTTCAGAGCGCGACACACTTGTAAATCACAATCTTTTTTATTTGAACACTTTTCAAAAAATTTTAAAGTCCATTACTACATCAAGTGATTTTCGCTCACAATTTTACAGCACGAAAAAATTTTAAAACTCTCTTGACTATGTTGGATCCACGCCATTTTAAATTTAAATAATTTGTAATTTCACTTTCCAATTAACTGATTTAAAATTTGCAATCAATAGTCCGAAAAACTTCTATACTTTTAGTTTCACAAAAAGCCAACTATTTAAAAATGTATCCTCCATATTGAATACGCCATTTTAAATTTGTCACAAAAAGCCAACTATTTAAAAATGTATCCTCCATATTGAATACGCCATTTTGAATTTGTGAAATCTGACTTACCTCGGGACGAAGAATGAGAATTTCTCGATTGCTATTCAGTTCCCGTTTCTTTTTTAATTTTAACAACGGCTGTTTGTCAGAATCATCCTGAAATCGAAATTTAAATAAATTTTTACACTATAAGGAAAAACAAATTATTTATTTTTACACATAAATGAATATTATGGAAATATTGTTATATTTTATTATTCATTATTATTGAAAGTGATAATTTAATAACCTTTGATTCGATTTGCGTTGACTGGACGCAACTTTTATTTTTCTGTTTCTTTGGGCGCCTCATACAGGAACACAAAACAATTGAGAATATTAAGACGGCAATAAGCAGAATTGCCAGAATTATTATAATTGTCGACAAGTTTAAAATCTGAAAAGCATAATGGATTTTTAATTTTATGCAAATAATATATAACTTATTTATTATTTATTTACTTATTTAGTTCAAAACACTAAAAATATTTTTTTTTTTTTGGTGGCAAATTTCGTCTTCCCCCCACGCCCCTTTAAAATGTCGGACCCAACATTTTTGAATTTTGTGTTTATCGACGTGAAACGAAGTTTAGAGAAATTTTTCAAGAATTTTTTTTACGAATTTGGTATCAAAAGACAAATTTTCGAATCAAAATAAAGTAACAAAAATTTTGATTTTTATAATTTCTGAACAAATTGAAATTCTTTTTATCCGTCAGCCTTAGATTTTTATCTACAATGCCCAAATTTTAAATAAAATATTTTTGTTCAAAATTTATTTTCTCACATAAAATTCTTAATAATCGACCTCAAATAAACATCTTTTTGTTAAAATTCAATGAACATTTCTGATTGTGAGAGTAAAGTGAGTTTCACTTGGATTATAGCAAAAAATATAAAAACTTTGGATTCGCTATTTTCAAGTAGAAATTTCAAAAATATTTTGACATCAAATTAACAATAAACGATGTAAAAATTCTGAATCCAAATTTCCATTGATTAATGAAAAATAAAAAGTTGTAAAAAATTTGGTTTTTAATATCCGTATTCTTTTTAGATTTTAAGTCACGATTTTCCGTAATAATTTGCATTTTTTTGAAATGAATTAAATCGTTTTTGGTGTACCATTTCATGACATCCTTCTACGAAGGGATTAGTGCAAGCCTGACAGGTCCTAGCTCCGGTGTTCGGCTGATGAGTTCCCTGAGGACACTTTTTGCAATGCGATGATCCATCCTCGCTGTAAAAACCAGCAACGCAAGGAACTGTAACGAAACAAGATTGTTTCATTTTATAATTTATTTTTATTGCATAATTGTTTAATTGCAAAAAAGCAAAATTCACATTTTGCAAAGTT
Organism: Ganaspis sp. Gsp50; assembly: GCA_011057455.1. Classification (NCBI taxonomy): domain Eukaryota; kingdom Metazoa; phylum Arthropoda; class Insecta; order Hymenoptera; family Figitidae; genus Ganaspis; species Ganaspis sp. Gsp50. The sequence continues at coordinate 321 of WNHD01004980.1, read as the reverse complement.
CCCTTCAAATTTATTTAAAAAAAAAAAAATAAAAAAAAAATAAAAAAAAATTTAAAAAAATAATATTAATAATAATAATAATAATAATAATAATAATAATAATAATAATAATAATAATAATCTATGAGATGAAATTTGAAATAGAGTTATTAAATTCTTTCAACTACGCGGCGCACAGTGGTCTGAATCTATAATTGAGTGTTCAGAAATGTCTAGAGTCTCAAGGTCATGTCCAAGAACTCGGTTGATAAGTTAGGAATCTACGTTAATTTTTATTTTTTCCTGAAGTTTCTTTTTAAAAATAATAATAAGTCAGACATT
>WNHD01004979.1:0-10650 GCA_011057455.1 Ganaspis sp. Gsp50 | reverse complement strand
ACTATTGAGTGAAGTTTGTTATTCCTTTGTTAAATTATTGATTAAATTTAATGCATATTTATAAACAAGGTAAAATATATTTATATAAATTTTTATTAAGAATTTAAAGAGTAACTTACATTAAGCATTTAACATATTCATATATATATACCTCTATATTATATTACGTGTTACATATATTATATATCATGTCAAATATTCAAATAATAATTTAATCTTGTGACTTTTAAGCAAAAGCCCTAAAAGTTGCAGTAGACAAAATGAAAAATTTAAATCAGTGATAAGACTACTCAAGAGAAGAATATCTCGCTTTGTAGAGAAGAATAGAGATACGGCTTGAGTTGGTGAAACAAGGTATTGACCTTCAAAATATATAGAAGCATCATTCGCTGTATCTGCAGCGCCTTATCACCTACTTCACACGAAATGGAATCGAGAAGTTCCTGAATAGGAGTGCGGATCTTGGAAATCCCTAGAGGGATGGTTGTGCCCTCATGAGACACTCTGAGCTCGAAGAATTCCATAGACGAGTGGATGCTGGATACGATAGGAAAAAGAAGAGGAAAAACAAAAGACGAGGGAAGAAAAACCAAGAACAGTATTTGTACTATACCAGTCTGCAACTATTTTCTCTCTCTGCATCTTCCACTACCTTGTCGCTGTGTTCGATAGTCTAGCTAACCGGTCCAATGGTTCCAAACAAAAATGCAAAATTTTAACGTGAATAGAGAGGAAACCTCTGAAATTGCAATGGGAAATATAAATACGCTTTTCAGCCGAATAAATACACAGAAATTGAAAATAATGATTGTTCAAAACAAGGATTATCAATACAAAAAAATCATTTTACATTTTTACATTTGTTACGTTTGTTACATTTGCTACATTAAGCACATACAATTGAGAAATTGCGTTGTGGATATTACAAGTAAATTATTCAAAACTAGAATACTTTCTCAGGGAGATATTAATTTTCCTGGTAGATATTAATTTCTCCAAGAGTGAGTGAAAACGAATTTGAAGATTATTTAAACTGTCAAGTTTAATGTATGCATTGATTGAAAGATCATTCGTTACAGTTTAATTAAAACGATAATGAAATCAGTATTGTTCTGGGGATTATAATGAATATATTTTCGTTGAAAGTTAAAGGGCGATGGTGGTTTTTGAAAAGCTTTAGAGCAATATCTGCAAGCTTTGTAAATCGAGTGGTTTAATCATGTCTCTCGGATTCATTCGATTGGCACCCTATGAGAATGGTTATATGGCTATAAACCGTTTCAATTACCAGTTCAATTAAATAAACCGATAATTACCTGAAAATGAAACAGTCGCATGGAATATTGGGTCTTCCGTTTTCTCGTATTCATTTTAGTACATTGCCTTTGCACAACGATTTATAACCAACTCACAATCGTTCATTTCAATCGATTTCGCATATAAAGCAGATCACATTCAGCACTAAATCGAAACAGTCTAAATAGAAGCTAGTATTGCAAATCATAATTCAATTCTCTTTTGTTAATTCTATAGAATTTAGATTCTCTAATATGCTCTATGTGTGAAATGAAACAGTTATCGTCTCTTGATGATAAATTTGTTTCTTTTAATACAGTAGTAGAAGATATTTTTTTAAAAATAAAAAACCTCAAAAATAAAAATATTTCTTTTTTTATTTATTTTGGTTTATTTATGTCGGTATATTATTGTTTAAAATCATTTTAAAGATGACTACGACCATATAAATGATACCTACTAACATTCTAATGATATCTAAGACCCTAATGACAATCCTAAAGATACCTAAAATCATCCTAAATGTACCTAGGATCATTCTAATGATGTTCCAGACCAACATTATGATGTCCAAGACCATCATTATGATGCCTAAAGAATGCCTGATGATGTCTAAAGCGAATCTAAGACATTAATGATTGCTAATATCCTTCTAATGATGCCAAATACCATCCTCAAGAAACCTAAATTTATCCTACAGATAACTTTGACCATCCTAATGATGTCTTAGACGAACCTTATGATGTCCTAGACCATTGTTATGATGTCCTAGACCATCGTTATGATGCCCAAGACTATCCTAATTATGCCTGAAGCCAACCGTATGATGCTTAATCCCCTAATGATGCCTTTAATCATCTGAAGACCATTCCAGAGACTTATGACTATGAGGACCTGCTTATGATCATCCAAAGAATACCTTATACTATTCTAATAATACCTCAGATCATCTTTATGAATTCTAAGATCCTAATGACGCTTGACACCATCCTAAGACAACCCTCAAAATGTAAAAATCTATCCTAATGATGCCTAAGAGAAACTTCATGAACCCAAAACCATTCTAATGAGCCCTAAGACCATTCTAATGAACCCTAAGACCATTCTAATGAACCCTAAGACCATTCTAATGAACCCTAAGACCATTCTAATGGACCCTAAGACCATTCTAATGAACCCTAAGACCATTCTAATGAACCCTAAGACCATTCTAATGAAACCTAAGACCATTTTAATGATGCCTAATACTATCCTACAATAACTATGTCCATTCTAATTAAGGCTAGGACCACCCTAAAGGTGCCTAACAGTAAGACCATCCTAAGAATGCCTCAGACTACCCTAATGATCCCTAACACCCTGAATATGACTTTCATCATCCCAAGACAAATTTTTAAGATGCATCAGATCATAGTAGGAATGCCTAAGACTATCCTAATGATGCTTAAGACATTAGTGACTCTGAATACTATCCAAAAATACCTAAAGTCATTCTAAAGATGACTAGGTCCATTCTTATAATGTCTCCTTATAATGTCTCAAAACAACCTTATGATGTCGAAGACCATCCTAATTATGCCTGAAACCAACCATAATTATGATGCTTAACCCTCTAATGATGCTTTTAATCATCCTAAAACTATTCTACAGATGCTTAAGACCATCCTAAGAATTCTTTAGATAATTCTAATAATGCTTCAGATCAACTTTATGAATTCTAAGATCCTAATGATGCCTGACACAATCCTAAGACAACCCTGTAGATGCCAGAAACCATCCTAATGATGCCTAAGACAAACTTCATAAACCCAAAACCATTCGAATGAACCCTAACACAAACTTCATAAACCCAAAACCATTCTAATGAACCCTAAGACCATCCTAATGATGCCTAGTACTATCCTGTATTGACTATGTCCATTTAAAATTAGGACTAGGACCACCCTAAAGGTGCCTAACAATAAGACCATCCTAAGAATGGACTATCCTAATGATTCCTAACACCCTAAATATGACTTTCATCATCCCAAGACAATCCTAAAGATGCATCAGATCTTAGTAGGAATGCCCAAGACTACCCTAATGATGCTTAAGATACTTATACCTAATACCGTTCAAAAATACCTAAAGTCATCTTGAAGATGACTAGGTCCATTCTTATCAAGTCTCAGACCATCCTAATTATGCCTGAAACCAACCATATGATGCTTAACCCTCTAATGATGCCTTTAATCATCCTAAAATTATTCTATAGATGCTTAGGACCATCCTAAGAATGCTTTAGATAATTCTATTAATGCTTCAGATCAACTTTATGAATTCTAACATGCTATTGATGCCTGACACAATCCTAAGATAACCCTGAAGATGCCAGAAACCATCCTAATGATGCCTAAGACAAACTTCATGAACCCAAAACCATTCTAATGAACCCTAAGACCATCCTAATGATGTCTAGTACTATCCTGTATTGACTATGTCCATTTAAAATTAGGACTAGGACCACCCTAAAGGTGTCTAACAATAAGACCATCCTAAGAATAGGCTATCATAATTCAATCCTAAAACCCTAAATATGACTTTCATCATCCCAAGACAATCCTAAAGATGCATCAGATCTTAGTAGGAATGCCCAAAACTACCCTAATGATGCTTAAGATACTTATACCTAATACCAGTTAAAAATAGCTAAAGTCGTCCTGAAGATGACTAGGTCCATTCTTATCAAGTCTCAGACCAAGCTTATGATGCCCTAACCTTCTTAATGATGCTTAACACCAACCTTATGATTTCTTCAACCTTAATGATGCCTGTATCATCCTAGGTGCAACTTAAAGATGCCTAAAATCAGTCTAAGGTTAACTAATTGTAAGACCATTCTAATAATACCTAATAACCCTCTTATCTGCCATCCTAAGAATGCCTAATACCATCCTAAGATGATCATAAAGATACCTGAGGCGATCCTAAGTATGCCTAATACTATCCTAATGATGCTCAAAACCCTAATAATGCTTAATTCCATTCTAAGATGATACTATGATACCATCCTAAGATGCAGAAGACCAACCTAAGATGCAGAAGACCATCCTAAGAATGCCTAACTCTATTCTAATGATGCCTAGGATCCAAGTGATTCCTAATACCATCCTAAAGATGCCTAAAATTATCCTAAAGGTAACTGGGACCATTCTACTGATGCCCCAGCGACTATGTATCCTGAGACTATAATTATGCCAAAAATCCTCCTAAGAATGCTTAAGAACATCTTAATCATGCCTTCTGAAATCATTCTAATGGTGACTAAGGCTATGCTAATGATGCCTAAGACCATCCTAAAAATACCAAATGCCATCCAATTGATGCCTAAGAATATTCTAAGGGTATTTAAGATGATCCTAATGATCCCTAGTGGCAACGTAATGTCACTTATTGTTAGTCCTGTCTTGAGCACTCCTAATAAACCATCATAAAGTCCCTAGAATAATTTTATCTATTACAATTATAATGAAACCTTCTGTTAACACTTTTTTATAATGAAAACCTTCTGTTATAATTTTTAACTTCTTAATCATGCCTCATACATGCTTAAATGCACACATCAGCTTTTATTGAAACCATCTGTAGAATGGTTTTATATACCTTCTATTAAGATGCTATTACATGCCTCACTCTTAAGATGACAGATGCCTCCCAATTTATTATTGCAACAACCCCAACTATTCCAACTTCTTTTTCGTCATATTTTTGCATCGTAAAGAACATACACAACCAAAACCTATAAAGAACCTATGCACCAAAATAATAAAGACAAAATGAATCGGAAACAAGAAATTAATCCGCTCATAATTACTGGCTGAGCGTATCAAGTTTCTTACAATCCAGCTGTAGGATTAAATTTAAAAAAAGAAGTCCAGAACATACGGGGATTCCGCTTTCATTTTCATCCATTAGCAACATTCCAGGTGTCCCCTTCACGTAATCTCCGATTCTCGTGAATGAAACCGTTAACAGGTGCCGTGGTGTCTCGACTCCAATGCGGAGAATCTTCAGACAAGATAACGTAAACACGACATATTCCCGCATGCGTATCACATTTTATTTGGCTGATGTTACCCATTTCACGTGTTATTCTTTAGACAATACATTTCCTTCCTAGGCCACGTAACTCGTATACCTAACCTAGCACAATACGAGACAGTGTTTGTCCGAACCTTACCTACGCTATGAAATACAAGAACAGAACGTACATAATGTTCGCTGAGAAGCCAAGAGTCATTTATGTCGCACGAGGGGAACTCGCGCTTGACTCCCTAGTCACGTGTTCATTCATTTGTGCGCGTGACAGTGGTTCTCATCCGCTGACTTCGCGAGGCCCACCCACCACGTATCTGGGTCAGCCTCTCAGTCTCGTTTCTTCTCTTCCGCAACACCATTGTCATTTTTTTATTTCGAACTCCGTTTTTCTTTGTATTACAATTCACTTTTGTTGTGCCTCATTGTACGCAGGAAAAAAATTATTTTGTGAAACTAAATTATTGTCCAACTTACCCCACGAAAAAATCAAATCACTTTCTGATTTTGCAAAATTGTGATTTTCAGGATTTGATCGATGTTTCGCAAAATCATAGTGCGATGTTTATTTTACAACAAAATAATGATTTTAACATTTTTAGTTACTAATTATTTGTTGAATAAAATTAAATGTTGATTGACTGATTAATTGAATTATCACTGATTCATTGATTGATTAAATTACTATTTAATCAATTATTAACTTACTAATTAATCAATTATTAACTTACTAATTAATCAATTATTTAATTACTAATGAATCAATTATTAAATTACTAATGAATCAATTATTATATTACTAATGAATCAATTATAAAATTACTAATTAATCAATTATTAAATTACTAATTTATCAATTATTTAATCTTCTAATTTACTCACAAGTGGTGTTTCCATTCATGACGATAATACATTCTGTATTAATTAAATTACACATTAATTGGTCCATTAATAGGGTTACAACTGGTTAGGGAAAAGTTAGAGATATTTGTAAATATTGTCACTGGAAGAATATCGAAAGTTCAGAATTTAAGGAATTTTTAAGAAATATTAAAGATTACTCAATAGTTGAATAATTAAATTACGAATTGATTAATTTAGATACTAATTTCTTATAAACATTGAGTTGCATTTTAATCTACAGAAATAGGGTAAAATGCTAGTAAGTTCGGCCGGTTCCAGTAGTTTATTTATTTTCGATTAAAAATAAATTGTTGAACTATTTCAAATTAAGTAATAAAATAAAATGTTATCTTTACTTCATGATAAAAATTTTAAAAGATAGTAATTTGCAATAACTTATAAGTTATAACGCTTTAAAAGTGGTGGCTGAACTTAAATTCAGTGGCCGACTATTGGGTGTTTTACTCTATCTATTATTTGTTTTTTAGAACACTTATTTCAAGTTTTAACATGAATAATTAAGGCGACTTGAGTCTTTCCTAATATCAATGATTATAGATTTTTATATATTCCTTCTTCAAATTGTAGGATATTTAATTTTTTTTTTAGAAAAGAAAGTACAATTTTTAATTTTTAATGCTACACGGAAAAAAATATCTAGCTTTTCCAGCCTAAAGCGTCCCGTAGTATTGTCGCATCCCCACTGTCATACTAATAAGGTAAGCCCGCATCCTCTTTTAGCGTGAGCCTACCCTATTTTAGGATGGGCTCATGCTTTAATAGCATGCGCGCTGACTATATTAGTGTGAGTAACAGTATATATAATATTAGTATTAGTATATAAAGGTACTGGTCCGCTTCATGCTTTAAAAGCTAGATCTTTTTCTCCGTGTAGTTAAATAAAATTTTTCGTCGTAAATAAAAACATGTTTATGTTTCATATGGAGGTAAAATATAAATCTCATTTTTATTTATTGTTCACATACCTATGCTTATTTCATTTTGCAAATACAAAATGAAAATTTTTTGACAATTAAAATTTGTCCTTGTTTTCAAAATGCATGAGTTTTTGTTTTGAATTAGTTAAAGTTTGTAAATCATTATAAAAAATTATATAATAATAAAACTATCTAATAAGTGCTTGTTTATTTTACCATAAATGAAAAAATCATTATTGAACTCTCTTGTTTTTATTTTCAGTTAATTTATAATGTTCATGATTTGGTTTGTAGTTTTCGCTTGAAAAGTATTTAAATAGTTACAAAAAAGAAGATAATAATGGTAATATTAAAAATAATTAAATAATAATAAGAATCATAATAATGAAAATAAAAATAATATAATTTTTCGCATTTTTATGGCATTATTTCTTGAAGGTTTTATGACTCTGCTACACATAAAATAAACATAAAAAATTATGAGTAAAAGTATTTTCTCTTTTTATGAGTAGGATTCGAGTATCTCTGGCTTTTTAAAGCATCAGGCTCCGAGATGCACAATCTTGCTCAAAGTCGACAGAATTCTTGAATTGAAATACGTAATACGAGAATTATTGACTCTGATTATAAAACGATTTAAATACATTCAATTTTGCTTCCTCATAGGGAAGCCTTGTTTATTTAATTCTTTATGACAAAAAAAAGAAAGATTTTTTTTTAAAAAAAAGTGTTGAATAAGTACTTTTTTATTTTCAAGTGCAATTTTATGTTACTGCGTAGTTTCCGTAAATAGATTTTCCTCGTATAAACTTATATTTTAAAAAAATAATGGCTATTAAAAAACTGTTGAATAATGCTAAGAACAATTTTTCTTTAAATTGCAATTGCAAAAATTTTGCAAAAATTGCAAAAACGATTTAAGATATACTTTACGAATTTTCTCTACCTGGAACAGTGAAGGTCAGAAAATTACAAAACGCTAACATTATTAGTACTTGTAATTTTTGGTACTAATATTAGCGTTTTGTAATTTTTCTCTACTACTCTCTAAATCAGTGAAATCCTACTGATTCTCAGTATATAGTCGCTGATTGAAACAGCTATAAGTGCATCACTTATAATCAGCGGAATTTCATTGTTTTAATCAGTGAAAACATACATTTCACTCATTTGATCAGTGGATTTTGCACACATTTACTGATTCGATCTGTGAATTCTCACTGATTCCTCAGTTGGTAATTTGGTATCAATGATTCTTAGTGAAATTCCAATCATTGAGAAAATAAGCGAAATCTTCACTGATTCAGATTTAGAGAAGCTGATCAGAGAACATCAGGAGAAAAGCGAGTGCTGATAATACCAGTATGAACAATAAATTATGCAATTTACAGTAATAAATTTAATAATTAACTTAATTTGAATAGTTAATTCAATAATTAACTTTTAGCAATTTAGTGTTAAACATTAGTTAAATTTTACTTTTTCAGTAGAGTATTGTTTAACGAAATATAATGTGCGTTTTCTTTCTGTTGCAGGTAAGAAGTGTGCATAAAAGAAACATGCGTAAGACTTCATTCTTGGCGCCTTTTTGGTGAGTTGATGACGTCGCGTCGAGTCTTGTTGTGCTCACTATGAGAAAAGTGGAAAAAGAAGAAAATCAAATCTTCGCAGACCGGTTTTCTTGGGGAAGAAAGACGTGCGATTTTGCATCTGTGTATACGTTTAGAGGTCGGAGGCAAATAGAATTCACGATTCCATTCGAGATGTACTGCGGTAGGGAGAGCTGCACAAGGGCAAAGATGAAGCAAGGGAAAGGGTCGAAGCGCAATTTAAGCGGGTGCAAATATAGATGTCAAGATGTTTACTATTAGTTGGCTGCGGTCCAAAAGTCCAAATCCCGCTTACGAGATTTCCATACACGACTCACGAATTTTCCCTTATCCTTATTCTCTTTTAACTCTTGTCGCTGCGCCGCCTCTCTCAACCCTGATACCCTCGATAGAGAAAATTTCCTAACCGTTAAATTTCCTTAAATTTTACATTTATCTTGTTTACAGTCCTTAACTTTTATTAGAATTTGTGTCGTAATGGGTTTTTTTTAGATCTAAATTATTTTTTATATTTTTTTAGCATTATACTTTATTACATTATGCATTTTATTTTATTAGAGATGTACATTCGCTGCATCTATTTTAGTTATTTAACTATTGATAAGTTGGTTAATAAAAAAGAGGCATATCGTTTCATAATTGATTAATGAAGAAGTAAGGTAAATGATCAAGGGAAGGTTAATGGTACATTCCAAATTTTCAGTAAAAATCGGCCTATTAAGTTTAGAATTTAAATTAAGTAACTTTAGATACTTTCGTAGACGTCAATGAACTTGAAGCAAAACAAACAAGTGGTTAAGAATTTAATTCACTAAGCAACGGAAAGTAAATCTTCAACGAAAAGGCCTTTATTATTAAAAATAAAGTAAATTTATAATTAAAGTAAATTTATAATTAAAGTAAATTTATAATTAAAGTAAATTTATAATTAAAGTAAATTTATAAATAAAGTAAATTTATAATTAAAGTAAATTTATAATTGAAGTAAATTTAATAATTAAATGTATAAATTTAACAATTAAATTTATAAAAACGGTAATTTCTACAGAATGTTTGCGAAATTTCCGCAAAAATTTGCGGAAAAGTTCTCCAAAACTGTGCAGGCTTTCTGTAGAAATCCTGCTAACTGTTTCACTTGGATTATGTAATTTCACTTTTTCTATCAGTGGCAATTTTTCTCTGAGTTGCAAACCTTGAGCTTAAGTTGGTAGAGAAATAGACGACAAATTTATTCTTGGTGGAAGAGTGTAGTTGAAATCTCAGCGGAAATAGGAGGGCCCTGTGGCATGTTTTCCCACGTTTCCATGGAGCGGTAAATTCGACGGTGTGGACGAGGATAAATTCCCGTGTGGATACTGTACACCGCATGCATGGATGCGTTCACGCATGCAAGCACGCGTATATATCTACGTGCCGCTGCGTACAGCACATTATCTGATCACTCATAGCAGGCCCCACAGTTACCTCCCATGCATCCCAATGCATTCTCAATTTTTGCACATACATTTCGTTTAATTCACTGTAAAGCTTCTTCCACAAACTGGGTCATTTAAAATTAACAATTCAACAATTATTTTCTCGTTAATTGCAAAAAAAAATATGAAATTAATTAACACATTGCTTATTAAAAGTATTTTTTAATTATAATTATTATTGACTTGTTATGAATTATAGTTATGAATAGTTTATTGGTTATAAATTATAGTTATAAATAGTTTCTCCAACGCTTCCTCTGAAAGTGTAACTTTTGAGGTTAAAAACGGTGGCGAAAGTGACATTTTCACCACCGTTTGCAAACCGTGGCGAAAGTAGTCTTGAGAAATTATTTC
>WNHD01004978.1:0-11571 GCA_011057455.1 Ganaspis sp. Gsp50 | reverse complement strand
TATTTTTCTTTACAAATGAATGCAAACTACTTTGCGAACTGCCGCTAGAGGGCACTTTCGATGAGCAAAACACTTTGGTAACTGCTGTCAGCATTTTGCTCACAGTATGCGGGAATCAGCTGTTTTGCATACTTACCGACGGTAGCCAAAGGCGGATTTTGCACTCATGTGTAAAGAAAAAGTATTTATCCACAAAGAGTTAAAGGAATGTACTCACGTGTTTTTATGCGCCTCGCCAAATAAAAAGTCGCTTCAATGTCCGTACACAGGTCAAAACAAGATAATAAAGCGTTGCTCCGATCGCGTTTTTGTAATTGAGGTAAACGGAAAAAACAAAAGTGCATCTGTCGAAAATGTTAAGCCGGCTCACTTCATTTCACATGAGGAATGTGTAGTTTTGCGAAATGGCATCGACGAAAAACAGAACACTAAAAAAGTTAATGTAAAGATTTCGAGCAAAATCAGTCCAGCTGCGAATCAGTCCAACTGCGAAAATATTGTAAATAATCATTTTGAAAATAATAAAATTGTACATAAGAATAACGTGCAAGGTGAAAAGTGTGTTCGGTTCGTGCCAACTTGTTCTAAACAGTTAAATTCGTTCGATTCTGATCCAAGCACCTCGCATGATCGAGAGAGGAACATTGTTACGAATTTACCTAAAAATCCTAACAGACAATCAGATGTTCAGAAACGGTCAAAGTTCATTCCTGCAATTTTGCGGAGAAATGCGAAAAGAGAAAATGAACTAAGTCTAGGAAAGCGTTTTTTTTCTTTTTAAAAAAAATATATAAATTGTTCAAAGGGACAATAAAAAATCCTAAGAGGGGTTAATATTCTCATTATTTATGAATTCAAAATATTTATGTTTAAAAGTATGATTACAAAAATATAGATATTAGTCGTTCCTTCCTCGAAATGGGGGGGGGGGGGGGATGTGTAGGGGTTCGCACTTGGACTGATTGTATTGTAAATGGAGTGAGTTGTAAACCCGCCTTAATGGTTCTCCCGCGTAAAGAGAGTGTGACGTGAGCTTAGGCGGTATGGTCAGATAATCCTCCGACATGGCTGAGATCAGACGTCAAAGTATTTGTTAAAGTATTTGTCAAAGTATTTGTCAAAGTATTTGTTTCTTTTACATTGTGAACATGCTCTATGAACGGGTAAAAATGGAAACCTGTGGGTTCGTGAACCAATATTATATATTCAATTAACTTTTACTCCAAAAAGGAGAGTCTGTATATTCTCAATATAATTACATCCCTTAAATTCCATAGAGGTAATTCGAACCCAAAGGATTTTTCAAAATATTGAAAATTGTGAGAGATACAACGGTTCGAATTTTGACGGCAGACAACTTCCGCTCTGAATTTGTCACAAGCCTGATATGAACGAATCAAGGGTATGCGCCATCCAGTGTTATATTATACAGATAAATGATCCAAATTGTGAGCTAACAATATTTTGACTCAGAATATTAGAAATTCCTCCAAATAACATCACGTGTGGAAATTGAGAATATCTCGTCTAGATTTTTCTTTTCATGTTTATATTGAATTAGGTAAAAGTAAAAAAAATTATTCACAATTTTAACATTATATATACTAACATAAATGATATTGTTATCTTTGTGTTTAACTATATTTTGCAAATAACTATTATAACCATTGGACATTTTGTTTTAGGTCAAATTCAGGTGGAAGTTCTTTCAAAATGCCGCTGCTCTTACTGACACTGCTAACAATAATTCACCAAGTTTGGATAAGATTACATTAAAGCTGCTAATGTATTTATTAAGTACGATAAGTTGTAATCCTAAATTTAAAAAAAAACAATTTGGTTACATTTTTACTTAAATCAAAATTTATTCTAAAATTCACATTTAATAGCAGTATGAATAAACGGGACATTTAAAATGAATTTAATTGAAAGGTCCTTACATTGAACATTTTATTTATGGGTATATCATACGTATATAGGTAATGTTTCTAGTATATTTTAAAACCAGAAAAAAAGAACAGCAAACGTTAAATCAATTTTCATAACGTATAGAAGCATTTCTGACATTGTAAAAATATTTTAACATACTTTCATAAGATACAACTCAAAAAGGAAAAATGATGTTTAGAAATTTTCAATCAACTGTTTTTATGCAGAATGAACTAAGAAATGTATATAATTAACCTCAATTTAGAGAAACCAAATCAAGATATTCAACAATTTCAAATCTAAAGTTACAATAGTACTTTAAAAAAAACAAAATAAAAACATTGTGTGCACAACTGCCAACAGTCTGCTAATAAGATTAAACTAAAGTCCTAAAAGGTTCTGTAAGTTCTCGAAAAATGGTGTCGCAAAAAAGGAGTGCAGCAATGTCGACATTTCTGCACTCAAATAACATTGCTGCGCCCGAACTTCTAAAAGCAGAAATCCACCACTTTGGGTTTCCTTTATGCATAAGTAATGTGCCACTTTACTTGCAGGAGTTGCACAAAATATTAAAAGTGGAAAGGCTCCAACGATAATTTTCTTGTTGGTTTTAAAATACTCTGAGAACCTAATAGATTTAAAGTCTAGGAAATGTTCAGTGCCGGGACCTTTCATCTAATTCAATTTTAGGCGTACCGTGGAAAGGTATTGGTTATACAATGCGTCTAAAATAATGTGATGTATTCTGTTAAACCAATTTACTTTTTAATTGTATATAGATTTTGTATTTATTTTTTTCAACAGTGATATCTTTCCTTGACTTAATTCTTTAACTTAATTTAATGTAATTCTTTCATAGAAGACTTTATTAGTAAGTAAGAATTTTACTATAAATAAAATTGATTAAATTTTATATTAGTTTCTTAATAAATTTTTTAAAATTGTTTGCAGTAAATCAAGAACATTCCGCATACCTTATATCATAAATATCCTAAAATTCATAAAATACGCAGAAGTAATATGAAGATGCCTACTTTGATTAGATAATTTAGAAAACTAGTTTTTGTAATGTATCAGCCCCAACTAACTTTTCGCACAATTAAGTATTGAATACTAATCTTTCTAAACATTAATCTAAATACGCTAGAAAAAGAAAGAAACCATGAAGAGATTTCATAGAATGATTCCAGAAGAATCCCCAGAAAAATTTCCAGAATGTCTACCAGAACAGTCTCAGAAGAGTTTCAGAGGAGTTTTCAAAAAAGTTTCCAGTAGATTTTATCCAGAAACTCTTCCAGAAACTTGTTTAGAATCTTGAAAAAGATTAAAATTCATTTGGAAACTTTTTTGTAAACTCTTCTGTAAACTCTTCTAGAAGCTCTTCTGGAAAATTTCTGGAAAATGTTTTTATAAATTTGCATATTAATCCACATGAAAACAATATTTAACAGAATATTATTTGCATTAGCAAAAAAAAAACACTTTTTTCTTAAAATATCGCTTGCGCATCTTAACTAGCATTGACTTTATTAATCTAGCTTAAGTTAATTATTTTCATAACTCTTGTGGCTCAATTTCTGATTTAGTTTCTTTCAACTCCTATAATTATACTTTATCTTTATCTGACGAAATATATTTAAGTATTCATGTTAAGGTAATTCAGAAATTATTTGATGTATACCGACCAAGCAGACATCTATTAGATGCCTATATAAAACTCTTGGTTTGAGTCCGAATGATGGTAAATGAAAATTTAATTCGATATGGTTGTCGAAATTAAATTTTTATTTTAAGTAAATTTTTGTTCTAAACCAAGAGTTCTATATAGGCATCTAATAGATGTCTGCTTGGTCGGTATACATCAAATAATTTCTGAATTACCTTAACATGAAAATTAACCGACGTTTAATAGCGATTTTATATTTAAGTATTGTTATATATCATCCACCTTCACTTTTTTTAATGCAAAATCAAAAACCAGTTGTTAATAAAGCGAATCAAGTTAAAAGTTTTAGTCGGAATATCTTTGCTAAAGTTAATTATAATAATATTTATTTTTTTTAGAATAATATTAATAGGCCTAAAATTCTTCACTATTTGAATTTGAGTGATCCATTGAGGTTTTTCATAATCCGTTTGATTATCTTGAGTTTCCTGATATGTAAATTCGATTCTAAAATTGCGAATAGTAACTATTTAGCTTGAATTAAAAATTCTATAGTGACTAATTCGAAAGACATTTGGAACTTTGACAGTATTCTGCGGCATGATTCAAATATTCCAAATGGGTCTTTTTTATTGTCTTGCAAGACAATAAATTGCATATTGCGAATTGTTTTAAAGAATTTCTTCCTTTGTTTTTTTTGTCAATTTATTTACTATCGCTGCCCACTGCTTTCAATATGATAGTAACATTAATATATGCACATTATAGATGAGTAAAAATATGATTATGTCATAACTGTTAAAATTAAGTATAAATGTAGAATCTGGTTCAAACTATGTCCCAAGGTTCTCTCTTGAAGTCATGCTGTTTTGCACTTATTGAACCGCTTCATATTTGATTTAATCTTTCTTTATCTAGTGATATTTACCGAAGAATGAAAACATAGTTTCATTATATCCATACATAAAAATGATAAAAAGAAGAATGTTCCGAATTATCGTCCTATAATGACTGTTAGCTTCATTTCTGAAATATCTTAAAGCTCAGTTTTTGATCTATTATATTCTAATTTACGAATTTGCAGAGTTGATGAACAGGATCGTTTCATGAGGAGAAGATCGGTATTTAACAATTTATTGCTCTTCACTTATCTTGTG
Organism: Ganaspis sp. Gsp50; assembly: GCA_011057455.1. Lineage (NCBI taxonomy): Eukaryota > Metazoa > Arthropoda > Insecta > Hymenoptera > Figitidae > Ganaspis > Ganaspis sp. Gsp50. The sequence continues at coordinate 6,819 of WNHD01004978.1, read as the reverse complement.
TCCCACAATATGGAAAAGGGTGATTCGATCGATGTGATTTATACCAATTTGTTTGTGGCTTTTGATAAAGTCGATCATAGCATCCTAGTGGCGAAGCTTGAGGCCGAGGATCTCTCTAGCGTGTTCTTAAAATTGGTGAAGACAATACCTTACAATATTTTAGTTTTAGGCCACTTCATGGTTTTAGTCAAAAGTAGACATTTGTTAGTAATCGATTTCTTGCTCTGAATAGTCTGGTGCTTTTTAGCATCCTCTGGTTTTTCTCAGGGTTTTCACCTTGGTGCTATTTCCTTCCTCATTTTAAGGGTTTCGAGTCCACAAGCCGAGATCCGTATAGTTCCATTTTGGCGTCAGTCGGTCCGTCATATGCACAGATTTTGGAAATGCTCTTAAGAGGCACTCTAAAAATTCTGGGGAGGTTTTTTAAAGCCTTTGGATAGGCTCCTGGAGGTTCTGGGGAAGCTCTAAACTAGCTCTACAAATATTCCAGATGAGTCGTGAAGAGTCTCTGCAGACTCTATAGGAAGTAGGAATAAAGGCTTTTGGGGGAATTTTGTAGATTTAGATTCTGTTACTCTTTTTTTTTAAATAATTAATTGTATCATTTCTTATCTTTCTTTATTAGTTTCTTTAAGCTTTTTGGTTCGCGTAATTTGAACCAGAAGTTCGCCTCTGTTCATGGTTATGCAATATAGGACCAATTATTATGGTTCACTCAATTCAACAGCAATCGGCCTTTTTCGAGACCAACATATTCTTTTCAAAATAAAAAAATGAATTGCAGGGTAAATGTCAAAACAGATTCAGCCGCTGAAGATAATAAAATAAACATTTAACTAAATAATTTTAATATTTGGTTTCTTTATTATTGCAATATGATTTCATTTCAAAAATGACAAGGGTCTTACAAACAATAACATACATATTCAAATTATTTCAGTATTAGGGTTGACGAGAATGCAAAAATGTAGGTAAGTTAAGACTACATTTTTCTTTAGTATAAAAGTGTTTATAATTTGGTACATTGTAGAATGTATACATAACCATTTAAGAAAAATAAATTTAAATCACCAATATTTTAGAAGAATTAATGGATATGAAAAAAGGTAAATTGTGATTTCTTAAATCACAATTTACCTTTTTCTTTGTTAACAGCTATGTTAGAACTACTCACATACAAGTGAACGATCTGCAAAATTTTCGTACATAATTTTAAAAAAAATTCCATTTATAAAAGATCCCATTAAATAACTTACATCAACGAATCCATCGTTTTCGTACAAAACTTTTGAACTTGTTCCTGCGAAACTTATGTACAAAATAAACAGCTCATGGTTTGTTTTATTCACTTGTTTACGTTTTTTCTTTAATCAAATTATCTCTACATAAATATAAGTTCGAAATTTAAAGAAGGAATTTTGTATAATAAAAAATATACACAAATGCTTAACTTGTTACACTTATCATTCGTTTTAAGTATTGTTGTTGCGGACTTATCAGAAAATAGTATCGTGTTTAAGTAGATAACAATAGAGACATAAAAGTTAATCCTGATAAGTACATCTGCGCTGAGGTAAGTAGTTTAATTATTTTAAAAACAATAACAGACAAGTAAGAATGATTATATTACTCACGATCAGTCGTCTTTTAAGACAGATACTAGAATTTAGGAAGTCGAAGTCCACATCAGTTTTGACTAACGATTTATACTGAAAGTAGTTTTCTTTTTATTTTCTGTTTTCTTTTCTTATTTTAATGGGTTTCTTGAGATTTACTTTATTTAAAATTTATACAAAAAATTCTGGTTAAAAATGTTTAAAATATTCTGCAAGATATGACATATTTTTTTTTTTAATCGTTGATAAAACGTCGTGGGCTTCAACGAGGTTAGAATTTCTAGATCACTTCGACGTAAGGATAAGTGAAAATTCATCTTTTGTTAAGAACATAAACATTATCTAGTTTGAAACGAGAAAATTTTTTGCAAATATATAAATTTTAATCAGGAATTGAAACTTGATCTATTTTGCATGAAAAATCGACAATTTTTTAATTGGATCGAAAGTTTCAATTATTATCAGATAAAACTCTTTAATGTTAAAAAGAAGAAGCGTACTATGGAATGATATCTCTTTTTGCATAAAGTTTACCATTGCATAAAAATACGATTTCCAAAAAAACCCAGGTTCACCTGGGGGAAAAATTCAACGTAGAATTCAACATCAATATTTTCACGTGAAAATTCAAGTAGAAAATCGAAACATTTCTACTTGAAATCTAGCGTCTAATCTTATATCTCATATTATATACACACAAACAAACACATATCTTAACATTAGCTTAAAACTTTGTATACAAGTTTTTTATTAGATGGAACTGAGTTGATTTCACATTTGTAGAAAATCGAAAATCGGAATGATTATACTGAGAGAAAAGAATTTATGAAACAAAAACTAATATATACTTATTGTTATTCATTCTTGTTTTAAAAATATTGATTCATTACAAGCAATTTTTTGTTTCAATCAAGAATAAATACTAAAATCAATTATAGTAACTTTTGAATCGAAAATGAATACTTAACTCAATTACTTTGAATTCAAGAATACCTATTCCAAATCCGATTTGAAAAATAATCCAGATTAGGTGCAAATGCATTTTTGCATTGAATAAAGAAAACATTCCTCTCATTATCCGTGTACCAAGCTTTTTCTTTAAAGAAGCAAAATAACATAGGAGTTGGTATAAATATAATAGAATGTACATTCTAAACATTTCCGAAATTAAGAAAAACTATGCATTTTAGCAATACAGAAAATTAAATATTAATTTTCAATAACAAACAGTAATAATCATAATGAAATAAATGTAATAAAACCACACAGCAAAAATATGCGTCTTGATTTAAAACGTTTAGGTCATTTTTAAGACATTTACTGAAATGTTAAAATTTGAATCAATGAAGAAGCGTCTGTTTTTGCAGTCCAATAATTCAAAACATTTAAAGACAAGAAAATAAAGTTGCAATTTTTGGAAATCAGCATCAAAGTATAATGTAATTAATAAAATATTAAAATATTAAAATATTAATTATTAATAATTAATAAAAAATATAAAACACCTTTAGTGTGAAAATTGTAAGAGTCTAGCCTGCATTTTGATTTTAAGGATTATGTGCACAAAAACAGTTTATCATAAGAAATTATTATTCGTTTTAAAATAAAATTTTTTTTCCATACATTTCACACATATATTACCCGTTTATATTGTCCTGTTTTAAATTTAATAACAGCGCTGCAAGATAATAAGTAACAACTCATTGTCAGTAATTGGTTTACTCAGCTTATAAATAGAATTTAAACAAACTGGAATTTGTTTTAACTTCGAATAGTCATTTTACTATTGTTTGAGCAGCACCTTACTCTATTCCTTGTCTGTCATCTTTTCTTACTGAGAATGCAAAGCAGCAGGTCAGAGCCAATCCAGCGAGCTAAAAATACAATATTTTTTAGAATATCACAAACTTCAATATTATTAAAGTGCAATATTTTTTTCGCACGTGCACGATTCCGACAGTTTTAAGCCTTGCCAAGCGATCTTAAACTCCAGATTTTCGAATGGTATAATATTATGTAATTATTACTTTTTATGTGCTTTGGATCAGACAAAGGTAATCATATACTGTTGGCTGAGCAAAAGATTATATTTATCTTCTCATTTAATTGAATAATTAAGATTTTAATTTTTTGAAGTGTTATCAACTTGAACATTTTTATAGATAATTCAACGTAACTACGTTTTCTGAGTTGCTTTTTCAATCAATTTTATTCATAGAAACTGTATTTCAGATATCTCAGTAATCGACAATTTGTTTTTATCATTTCCAAAATGGTATCAAAAATGTAAGTTGCCAACCCCTTTGGCTTGTGGGTTTCCTCCTCGTCATTGTTCCTTCATTTACTCTCATATGCCTTTTTTAGAATTGTATAGAGGGCAAAGAGGAGGGAGGGGTAAATTCTGGAGAGGCTCTAAACTTGGGAAAGAGTTTTGGAAGAAACTTGCATCAAATTTCCTACAATTAAGAGATTTTAACCTTAACCCACTCCTTCCGTAAGGGTATAATGTTAAAAAGTATCAAATTAATTTAAAATTTATCAAATTTGTATAAATTTTATAAATCGGGTGTTTTTATTTCAGTTTTTCTGTTTTCTGCAATTTAGCCAGGGGGTGGCAACCTGCATGCCAAAATTTCATGAGATCAATTTTAGTTAGTTTTGAAAATTTGTTGTAAAATCTTTATTATTTGAGAATCCAGATGATTTTTGGTTCAGGGTTGAGGTTTTTTATGTTCTTTTTCCATTGATGTATTGACATTAACAATATCTTTATTTTATAACAAGTAATGAGCAAAAAAATTAAAAGGTGGCAACCTTCAAGCCTTTCCCCTATAGTTCAAGCTCACTCGACAAGGCTTCAAACTGGCGAAAAAGTGCACTTGTAAAAAATATCGTATGCAGCGAGGGCAAGAGTCCATTTACGGTGAGCTGTTTATGGAATTAGTTTCGCACTTCGATTCGTGCCTCAAGCATCCGCCCTCACCGTAAATGGCCCTGTCTTGCCCTTACTGTACAGTATATTATTGTAATCTATGCATATAAGATTTCACATAACAAAATATTATGTACAAGAGGAAAAAAGAAACCTTAAAAGAAAAGGACGCTCTGGAGAAAGAAACCTTAGAAGGAATTAATTTTTCAAAAATTGAAACAAGCAAACGATTATTTTTAAACTATTACAGCTGATTCAAATATTTTTTCTATATCTTCTTGATGCACCTTCCGGTGTCACCTTGTTGTGGTAAGGGGTCTTAGGTCCAGCCAGGTGATTATCCTTTAACCGTATCTCCGGGGCAATCAAAGGATACATATTCCACTACGCCAGTCCCAAGCTCGGAACCCCACATCTAGTGGAGGAGCAGGAGGGATCCTCTCCCTCTTAGCTTTTCTTACCCTTTCCAGTTTACCCTATTTCTTCTCTTTGCTTTTAGTCTAATTTATTTTGCTCTTTTCTATCCCTTTCCTTCTTTCATAGGTGTCGTGCATGTTTATAATTCACGAGGCGATGAATCCTCCAGGAGGTCCCCGCTGGGTACTGCAATTGGGTTGCCCTGGTCAGTTCATGACTGGGTCAAAACTACAATTGATAAACCATCGCTCCCTTCGGGGCACCCGGTCCTCTTAACCGTTTTGGTCAGAACTGATCTTACAACGGTAATTCTTTCTTTCTCGTTTTCTTAAACCAACGGTCGACTATGCTCACAAAAAAAGATCGCTGGTTAGTTGAAGGGCTAAGATAGAGGCCCCACGATAGTTGTAAAAGCTAGGTGGAGCTAGAAACGTACTGTATAAAATTTATGTGATGTTTTACATCGTGAGTAGTTGGAAATTAGTTACACTGTGTCGCACACAGTAGTATCACATGAGCTTAATGCACTATCTTTGACACAGTGTAACTAATTTCCAACTTCCCACGATGTAAGATAACACCAAAATTTTTTACAGTGTAGATGATAATCTTCCATCGCTGCAGCCGTTTGGATTTAACATCAGGAATATAACCTTCGGGCCTGGGAATCTGATTCCGGAGCATTTGTCTTGTCCCAGACTCAACTCTGTAGCAACCCTAGCTTCTGGTGGAACCAAAATGGGATATTCAAACAATTCGAATAAATTAAATGTTATAATTGTCACGTATTAACGTGACCTATGTAATATTTATATAACAAAATGAAAATGTGAATTGTGAAAACCGAAACAAAAGTAAAGAGAGAAGATCAACCATAGTCAAAACAAACAGTGAGTTCATCACACTCAAGTTCAAGAACTCTTTAACAAGGTCGTCTGAAATAAAACATATACAAAAAGTTACGTTACAAGTTCAACGCTCGAGAGCAAGGGACCCTTCTTCTTAGAAAATCTTCTAAAAGCCTAACACTCTTTACACTCTAAAAGAATCCATATGCACTCGCCGTCGCAGCCCGCCATTTTAACTCGACATCCTTACCTCAGCCTGTGCAGAGGTACAATCTGCAAATTCGCCCATTAACCAAAGGGGTGAATTTACCATATAAACCCCAGATTTGTACAGATGAAGCCAGTCTTTTTTGAAACTCCGAACCGCTGCTACATCGAACTCTTACAGTCCTTACTGATCTCTATTCTTTGGACTTAGTCTATTTCAACCCTTTGAAATCTTTCACGAAACCTCTGTGGAAATTAGTTATCAGCAAACAAGAAGACTCCGGGTAGCTTCTGGATAAGTTAACCCGTCATTTATCCGACCAAAGAACAGAATTATTTAACCCTTTATTCATACTAAGTGCGGAAAATTTGATATTCTTGAATAATAAATGGAACATTCTATTAATCCCAAAGGAACTGTATCAAATGTGAAATTTAGACATTTTAACCCTTTAGTAAGTGAAATTCAAGTTAACTAAGTGTATTTAAGGGACTTCTAACCCTTTATTGTATTTTAACCCTTGTGAACAGTTTAACCCTTTATTGCCCTTTGAACAATCTAATCCTTCATTGGTGAACAATCACTGGACATCTTTAAACATCCAAGTATATTTAAAGGACTTCTAACCCTTGTGCGTCAAACCAAGGAAAAGGATATTTCACCCCTTCCCTTCCATTGGAAATAAGAAGAGAATTCTATCCTTTTATGTGTAAGCTGTAACCCGAACAACTGAACCCTTTAACATCATCAACTGTTTCCTTGGATCAACTCTAATTTTGACGATCTGTGTTGTCCATC
>WNHD01004977.1:0-10651 GCA_011057455.1 Ganaspis sp. Gsp50 | reverse complement strand
ATTTATGCTTTTTGGATAAAATTGAGTTGATTTAGACTATTTTTAGAAAATCGAAAATTGTCACGATTACAATGCTTCCTCTATAAGGAAGCAAAAATAGTTATTTGTCATAGGGACAGCGAAATATTTAGCTGTGGGATCTACACAATTTTAGACTACTACTCTCTAAATCTGAATTAGTTAAAAATAACTAATTTGATAGTGAAAAGTCAATCACTGATTCAATTAGTCAAATATAACTAAAAAATAACTAATGTTTTAGTCATATTTGAATAATAAATTAGTTATTTTTCACTAATAATTAGTCATATTTGATTAATTGAATCAGTGACTGACTTTTCACTATCGAATTAGTTATTTTTAACTAATTCAGATTTAGAGAGTACAGCAAACTGTCTTAGCAAACACCTTGGTTTAGCTAATATGTTAGCTATGATGATTAAATATTCAGAACTAACTTATATTAGCTGCAGCAGCAAACTTATTTCTTTCCGTGTGGCAAAATTAGCAAAAAGGGTAAATTCGAGGGTAAATTGATGAAATTAGTAAATGATAAAAATGGTAAATGACAAAATGGCACTCGAAGGAATTTTATCATCAATGGAGCACACACACATTCTGAAAAGAATGAGAAAAGAATGCGTGTACGAGGCTGGAAAAGAAAATATCTTAATTGAAATGTCTGAACATTCCAATATCAAGGAAATTGGTTGTGAGAGCAATTTAAGGATGCTTCGTGTCATTTGAAATGCTCTTAAAGTAGTCATTTTAATCGTAAAATAGCAGATTCCAATGCATTTGAAACGAGCCACTGCAACATTTAACTGTTTTGGTCGTGTCGCTTATCCCGTGTTTATGACTCGTCGAAAACATAACCTAGTGCAAGTTTAGTGGCATCGGGGTCGTTAACAAGCATCGTTATATATTTTTCCTCTAGTCTTAACTTATGTCAGCCACTTACGTTGTCTCTTCTTGGATTTCGGCTTATCTCCTAGGACCAATAAATTTTCTCTATCTTCGCCGACGCTCAATTGTCGCCTCGTTTTTTTTTCTTTTTTTTTCTTCAAACTCAAGATGCCACGTGGCAAGGGGCAATAGCACGTTTCCGGCGCGCACACAAATCTCGGAAACGGGATATTTTCGAGTTTTCTAATTTATATGCTCGCGGCAAAAAATTTACAACTCTATAGATTCAACTCGAATATAAACCGGAAAATGTAAATTTAACGGCAGCTTACTTTCATCGGGAGAGATTTAAACTTTTTTTTTGTTCTACTGAGCGCGTTTACACCGGGGCTCGTTTTTTGAGTCAAAGAGCGCTTAAAGAATTGTTGAACTCTTTAGTTTAAATTATCGAAGTGGGGGATTTTGATTTTTATGTAGGTGCGCTTAAACGGTCCTTAAGCGTTCTTTTAGCGTCCTTCCAGCGTCCATTAAGCGTCCTTTAAGCGTCCTTTTGGCGTCCTTTAAGCGCCTTTTAAGCGTCCTTTTGGCGTCCTTTTGGCGTCCTTTTGGCGTCCTTTAAGCGTCTTTTAAGCGTCCTTTAAGCGTCTTTTAAGCGTCCTTTTGGTGTCCTTTGAGCGTCCTTTTGGCATACTTTAAGCGTCCAATAAGCGTCCATTAAGCGTCCATTAAGCGTCCTTTAAGCGTCCTTTAAGCGATCTTTAAGCGACCTTTAAGCGCCCTTTCAGCTAAGAATTTAAACTCGGTGGAAACGCGATCACTGTGCGTTAGAAGTTCGACTTTCAACGCGCAAAAAGTGCAAGTAAATATCACTAAATTGAGGTTAAGTGATGTCAAAAAATTTACTTAATTTTATTAGATTTATAGTCAACTTTACTATTCTATAGTATTACTTCAAAATACCAAAGACTACTTCAAAATACTTCAAAATTTTTAAAAATCATTTATGTTTTAAAAAAGTATTTAAAAATCCTTTAAAATATTCAAAAATACTAAAAATTACTTTAAAATTTTTCCAGATACTTTCCAATACTTCAAAATATTTTAAAATACTTTAGAATATTTGAAAACACTTCCAAATTTTTGATATTACTTTAAAATATTGTAAAAGATTGAAAAATATTTAAGAACACTTACAATTTCTTTAAAATATTTTTAAAAAAAACATAAAATTACTTTAAAATACTTCAAAATATTCAAAGACAATTACAATTTCTTTAAAATATTTAAAAATACTTGAAACTACTTTAGAATTCTTCAAAATATTTAAAAATACTTCAAAATATTTAAAAATACTTCAAAATGTTTAAAAATCCTTTAAAATATTCAAAATACTAAAAATTACTTTAAAATTTTTCCAAATACTTTCCAATACTTCAAAATATTTTAAAATATTTAAAAATATTTGAAAACACTTCCAAACCCTTCATATTACATTAAAATACAATAAAAGACTTCAAAATATTTAAAGACACTTACAATTTCTTTAAAATATTTAAAAATACTTAAAATTACTTTAAAATACTTCAAAATATTTAAAAGAAATTTAAATATATAAAAATATTTTAAAATACTTAAGAATACTTCAAAATATTTTAAAATGTTTCCAAATACTTCAAAATACTTAACAATATTTTAAAATTCTTTAAAGTATTAAAAAACATTTAAAAATACTACAAAATAAATATAAATATACTTAAACTTACTTGAAAATACTTTCAGATACTTCAAATTCCTTTTTATTACTTTAAAATACTTTAGAAAACTTCAAAATATTCAAAATGTACTTTTTTCTTTAAAATATTTCCAAATAATTCCCAATACTTCAAAATATTCAAAATGTACTTTAAATTTCTTTAACATATTTAAAAATACTTCCCAATACTTCAAAATATTTCAGACTACTTCAATATATTTAAAAATACTTGAAATTACTTTAAAAATTTTCCTATTACACCCCGATACTTCAAAATATTTAAAAACACCTTAAAATACTACAAAATATTTAAATAAGTTTAAAATTACTTTAAAATACTTGCAAAAACTTAAAAATCCTTTACAATACTTCAAAATAGTTCAAAGTATTAAAAAAAATTAGTATTTTAAGTATTTAACAAAGTACAAAAATATTTTGAAATATTAGTTTTTTAAAATAATTTAAAATAATTTAAAATATTTTAGACTATTTTGAAATATTTTAAAACTATTTAAAATACTTTAGACTATTTTAAAATATTTTAAAATTAATTAAAATACTTTAGACTATTTCGAAATATTTAAAAATACTTCAGAATATTAAAAAATACTTAAAATGGTTTAAAATTAAAACTAATGACCTTCATTAATTTTAATTCTATAGAAAATTATGCTTGCAAGAAACCAAACAGCATTAAAATACTTTTATTATTTTAAAAGTAATTTAAAATATCTTGTAAATTTTTTGATTCTGATGGAAATCATGGAAAACTCATTGAACTTTGTGAAGAAAAATTTGTAGAAACCCTGTATTAGTTTTTCATCAAATCAACAAGCTTGTTAATTTTACTATCTTCATAGTTAACTTTACTAACCAGTTGGTCAAATTTACTAGATTTAAAGTAAACTTTACTACGCATTTGGTTAAATTTGCTAGATTTAAGGTAAACTTTACTACGCAGTTGGTTAAATTTACTAGATTTAAGGTAAACTTTACTAAGCAGTTGGTTAAATTTACTAGATTTATAGTGAACTTTACTGCGCAGTTGGATAGTTTTACTAGATTTATAGTAAACTTTACTAAGCAGTTGGTTCATTTTACTAGATTTATGGTAAACTTTACTAAACAGTTGGTAAAATTTACTAAATTTATAGTAGTCTTTACTACGCAATTGATTAATTTTACTAGATTTATAGTAAAATTTACTATGCAGTTGGTTAATTTTACTAGATTTATGGTAAACTTTACTAAGCAGTTGGTTAATTTTACTAGATTTATGGTAAAATTTACTACGCAGTTGGTTAATTTTACTAGATTTATAGTAAACTTTACTACGCAGTTGGTTAATTTTACTAGATTTATAATAAACTTTACTACGCAGTTGGTTAATTTTACTAGATTTATAGTAAACTTTACTATGCAGTTGGTTAATTTTACTAGATTTATGGTAAACTTTACTAAGCAGTTGGTTAAGTTTATTAGATTTATAGTGAACATCACTAAGAGGTCGTTCACAAACTACGTCACATAGGGAAGGGAGGGAAGGGGTTTGGATCTGTGTGGTCTAAACAAAATTATCAAGGTCACCACGTAAAAAGTGCGACATGGGGGGAGGGAGTCCAAAAGTCGTCAAAATTTGTGTGACCTAGTTTGTGAATGACCCCTAAAGTCGGTTTTATTATTTAAATAAAATTTTGACGAATATTAATAAATTGTCAATTTTTCATTGTATAATTTCAAAACTGCGCCAATTTCGTTGACAGTTGAAAATTGAGAGAAAAGTGTGGGGATTTACATGAAGCTGGAGTTGATAGAATTTTGAATGAAGAAGAGAGTTGGTAGGTTAGCTGGGTAGCTGAGATGCCGAGAGTGGAAAGGCTCCCTGAGTTCTCGTAAAATATGAGTCCATTGGGAGAAGTCGCAGGAGTTACGAGTCACGTGAGAGGCCGAGTGAGTCTCATTGCTCGAAATAGTGTATACTTTGTGTCCTGATAGATGCATTTGTGTTCCTCCAAATTACTTTTTTGTGTTCCGTCTCGAGAGTGGTGCTGACGGAACTTGATGGGGCTTTAAATTTGTCCAAATTATGGGACACATTTGGTTTTACGGATTTTTTCTCCCTCTCGACAAGTTCAATAATTTACTTTTACGAGTCTAGGACTAGTCGCAGCAACATTAAATTTAGGGCTTATTTTGGGATAGTGGACAAAAAAGTGGTAATGGAATTTGGGTGGAGATTTAATTTGTGTTATAAAATATTGATTACTGTATTGAAATAGAGATGATGTGCAGTATTGTGCGTGTGTGGATGCGCAGACTAGTTCTGCGCATGTCTTTGTTGCGCAGAAGTCTACTGCGCATGTATATGATGAGTAGAAGTCTACTGCGCATGTTTTTGTTGCGTAGAAGGCTAATGCGCATGTCTATGATGCGTAGAAATCTATTGCGCATGTCTTTGTTGCGTAGAAGGCTACTGCGCATAACTTTGTTGCGTATAATGCTACTGCGCATGTCTATGATGCGTAGCAATCTACTGCGCATGTCTATTTTGCGCAGAAGACTACTATGCATTTCCTTGTTTCGTAGAAGATTTCTGAGCATGTCTGTGTTGCGCAGAAGTCCACCGCGCATGTCTATACTGCGCAAAAGGCCAGTACGCATGTTTCTGTTGCGCAGAAAACTACTACACATGTATTCGTTGCGCAGAAGGTTACTACAGATGTCTTTATTGCGCAGGAGTCCACTGCGCATGTCTATGCTACGCAGAAGGCTATTGCGCATGTCTGCGTTACGCAGAAAACTATTGAGCGTATTTGCGCTGAGCAAAAAACTGTTTTGCGTGTCTGGGTAGTGATCCACGCAACTCAGACTTGCGTAGAAGAAGGTTTTTATTTTACGAGGTGCGCAGTAGCATTTTGCCGAACTTAGACATGCGCAGTAATATTCTGCGTTACACAAACATGCGAAGTTGCAATCCAAGCAAGGTACACATGTGCTGTAGTAACTTCCAGCAAGTAGTAGTGACCTACAAGAGATATACATGCGCAGTAATGACTTTTGCGTCCTAGAAGTGCGCAGTAGTGACCAACAGTAAGTTACACATGCGCGTCGTGACCCAGAATAAGTTACGCATGGGCAGTAATTACGGACAACAATTACTCTTGCGCAGTAGCCATAGACGAGAGATAGTCATTCGCATAAGCCACAGACGAAAGATAGTCATGCGCAGTAGCCTCCAGTGAGATTTAGACATGTGCAGAAGCCACAGACGAGAGATTGTCATGCGCAGTAGGCGCCGACAAGAGTTAAACATGCGCAGTAGCCACCGGTGGGAGTTTAACATGCGCAGAAGCCATAGACGAGAGATAGTCATGCGCAGTAGTCGCAGACAAGAGTAAGACATGCGCAGTAACCACCGGTGAGAGTTAGACATGCGCAGTAGTCACCAACGAGAATAAGACATGCGCAGTAATGCTCCACGTAAGATAGACACACACAGTAGTGATTTCAACCAAAATTTTAAAATTTTAAAATCAGTTTTTCTAAAATAATAAATTTGGATTTACTCTAAAAGGACGGATAACACAAAAAGCACTAGATTTACTTAAGAACAAATAAAAATTCCTGAATTAACGGACTATCAGTCCAGGAAAACATCGACATAAATGTTCATCGATCTTTAGCTATTGAAAAGCACTTTTCAACGGCAATTTAATGCGCAAGATAAACTAGAAACGATTTTTTGACTCGTGTTATCGAAATTATTGTCCGAGAGTATCGAAAAGCCGGGTATAAAATAAGATCTTTGTGCTCGAGTGCCAGAAGGCGAGAATGACGAGAAGCTTATCTGGAAGATTAGAGGCGAATAAATTACAGTCTGAGAGCCATGAGCAAGGTCCCCCCTCTTTCATGTACCCCATCAGCCCTTCCATCACCCTTTCATCGAGGCCCGTTCTTTTTCGTCTCCACTCTCTTGTTTCTTTTGTTTCGCGTGTGTCTCTCTGTATGTATTTCTTTCCTTCTTTTTTATTTCTCTACTTGACGTTTCTTTTTCTAGACCTTTTTCTTCATTTCACGGAATGGAGATCTGAATAGAGAAAGAGAGCGCCAGATAGAGGACAGAAAGAGAAAGATAGAAAGAGAATGAGAGAAAGAGAAGGACAGGAAGAGAAGGAAAGAAAAAGAACGATAGAAAGAGAACGATAAAAAGACAGCTGGATTGATACAAAAAGAGAAAAAGAAGACGAACGAAAGAGAGAGAAAGAGAGAAAGAGAGAAAGAGAGAAAGAGAGAGCGAAAGAAAAAGAAAGAAACTGAGTTAACTTTTTGCCAACCTTTTTTTCGCCAGCAAGACTGATACCATCCGAACTGAGATTTGTGCGCTAGGATACCGTTAATGGTAGCACTATTTTAACGCACCCGGAACGAGAACAATGCGCGTCGGAATGTTTGGCAGTTCATTCTCAAAACGCACCATTGAGTAAAAAAACATTATTTCACATTTTCCCAAAAAAGAAACTGTTCAACAAATAAGACAGCGACGGAATCGACATTGTTTTTTATTCAATAATTTGTTTAATATTGTAGTAAATGACGATAACCAGAGCGTTGACGAACACTGGTGCATTTGCCTGTTTCTATTTCCTGTAATTGAAATTCCGCGTGCAATAACTGCCTCTGAACGCACACGCAACTTTCCCACGCTTCTAGAATACAAAAAAAAATAGTTTTTCACGCATAGCGGCAGTTATTGCATGCGGTCATTCAATTTTCTTTCTGCAAATTGGTAAAAATATTAGCTGTCATTTTTAACAATATTTTTCATAATTTGCAACAACATTAGCTACTATTTTTAACAATATTTTTCGTTAGTCACCTTTTCTAACAATATTTTTCGTAATTTGTAACAACATTAGCCATCTTTTCTAACAATATTTTTCGTAATTTGTAACAACATTAGCTATCATTTCTAACAATATTTTTTGTAATACGAAACAGTGTTTGCTGTAATTTGAAGCAATATTTACACAGCGAGGATTGATATTTTGATAAATTTTGTATACGATTGAAAAAGAAGTATTGCCTTTAAAACGATTTGTTTTTCTTTTAAGGGAGCGAGCGGAGCCCTTGACTTGTTTTTACTTAATATAGAGCGAATGACGTTTAACGATTTTAATGGAATAAATGCCGTGGGCGAATCGAATTTGTGTGAGTGTGTGTGTGTCCAATTTACCCTGTCTCATGAACCGGAGCCTGATTAAGCCTTTGCTTCATTTATTTGACTCCCTCTCAGTCTTAATTTATAATGAAAATAATTAGAGCCCCTTTATATCAAAAGAACACACAGGTGCTCTAATTATTATTTGTCACGTCTAATCAAGTCTCGTCATTCGATTTCACACCAGGAAATCACAGAACTTTCTAGTTATAGAAAAAAGCTTGCGCACGCTTTTTTTAATTAAAAAACTTCAGAGCGCGATTTTTAGTCTTTTAAAACTACTGCTTAAAACTTTTAAAACTTTCTGTGTTTTTATTAATATACAAATTCTGCGCACGTTTTTTTTATTATAAAACTTCAGCGCTCGATTTTTAGACTTTCAAAACTTCTGCGCGTGTTTTTAATTAATGTACAAATTCTGCGCACGTTTTTGTTTATTATAAAACTTCAGCGCTCGATTTTTAGACTTTTAAAACTTCTGCGCGTGTTTTTAATTAATATACAAATTTTGCGCACATTTTTACATTCTCATCAAAAATGAGACTGTATTCAAATTGTGCGATTTTTTTTATTATAAATCTTCAGCGCTCGATTTTTAGACTTTCAAAACTTCTGCGCATATTTTTTTAATATAAAATAGCAATTTTTAAAGAAAATTGCCACAATTTGTAAAAAGATTATTGCAATTTACGAAGAAAGTTGTCACAATTTGTGAAAAACTATTGCAATTTACGAAGAAAATTGTCACAATTTGTGAAAAAAAAATTCTCGCAATTCGCGAAGAGAAGAAAATTGTAAAAAAAATCCTACTACGATTTGCGAACGAAGTGGTTACAATTTATAAAGAGAATTAAAAGCCGAAGAAGAAAATTAGCACTAAAAGTAGAAATTGCAAATAATCACATTCAGCATCCTGAATTAAAAGCATAAAGCTTGGTGAATAAATAAAAAATACCAATTCATCGGGAACGAATAAAGCAAGATTAAAAACTGTAATCGATTTTCAATATCGGCTGGAAGGATTCTAAAATTGTTTCTGCATATTTGAGGAGTCGGATGAGGATTGGAATTCAGTTATCAATAATTCATTGCTGAATAAATTTGTCGAGTGAGTTGGGGATCTGTAATTATGGTTGGCTTATCGTGGTTTGGTGTCTTTCTTGAAGAGGTGGCATGTCTAGTTAGTGAAATACGCTGGACTAGTGGACGCCGGAGTTAAGGAGGTATTGAGTATCAGCTGCTGGTCGCGTCGCCTTGGGCTCATAGCAGCGCACGAGGTCATTAAGAATCCATTAAGAGTTTTCCAAAGTGCTCCACGCTCTACTAAATATAAACTTTGAAAGCTCAATGTTGCATAGTGTAACATGGACACGAAGGGAAAAAGAGACGGAGGATTCAAAAATGTAACATGGACAAGAAGGAAAGAGACGGAGAATTCAAATAAGAGAAGGAAAAACCAACCTGGATTACAATGAGGTGACATCCTCGTTACGAGACTCGGCTCTAAGCCCCTTATCTTGGTTACAAGTCATTAGGGAGTTCTCAGGCTATGCAAGTGGCTTCTTTAGATACCTAAAGTTGTTTTCGATGACGTGGGCTTTTTAGAAATTGGACTGATGAGGTTAGGGATAGGGACCTCTTGAATAAGATCAAATGATGTCAATGTTCAATAGGGATGCGGAACAGGCTTTGTATGCTGACAACATTTCGTTGTAGGTACAACATTTCATTATACCTACCAACCTACCTACCTACCTACCTACCAACCTACCTACCTACCTACCTACCTACCTACCTACCAACCTACCTACCTACCTACAACTACCTATCATTTCATCTCGAATCGATTTTGGGTTTAAATGTGAATACAGTTTGTTTGCGAGTTTGAACTTGATGCCAAACAATAGCAACTTGATGCCAAACAGTATTTGATGTCGAACAATATTTGATGAAGCATTTTTGGATGATACATATCAATATCATTATTTTTGGATGGTTCACATCATTTGTATCATTTCCGAATGATACACAGCATTACTACAACTTTTGGATGAGCATTACTACAAGTTTTGGATGATGCACATCATTAATTTTGAACGATAAACATCAGTACTTTTGGATGATCCATAACAATACCATTACTTTTGGATGATCCATAACAATACCATTACTTTTGGATGATCCATAGCAATACCAGGTGACAAAAATCATCGGACACGATTCCGACGATAACTTCATTCTTGGAAAAACATGCAAAACTACCTTCGTGAAGTTTTCGTCGGAATCGTTTCCAAGGAATTGTTTCACCTGGGTCAGTGGAGAATAATTCATAACACTTGTGCCAGAAGACGTCCGGTTGACATTGCAAGCAGTAGAGGAGGACATACCAGAACATCTTCCTATTGTTGATTATCTGAAAGAGTATTACGTCACGACCAGGTGCTGGTAGAAGAAGAGCTGTACCACCCAGATATCCTGTACCATTGTGGAACCATTATAGGTCCGTACTAGAAGGCCATAAGACGAATAACTCCAGTGAAGGATGGCACAACCGCTTCAAAAAAACATCACCCAGACTTATATTCGGCTTTAAAGGAATTTCAGAAAGAACAGGCTGATACAGAAGCCATGATAGCTGAATTGGGTCTGGGGAAAGCAGATAAAACTGCTCCAAAGAAGAAATGGATAGAAGTCCAAAATCGCCTTCGATCAATAGTGCTACAATACGATGATTTTAAATCTTCTGGAAGAGTTGACGAATATTTAACTTTAGT